>JAJLXT010000028.1:0-109231 GCA_030571395.1 Nakaseomyces sp. UFMG-CM-Y6046 | reverse complement strand
GGGGGGAGGGGGCACCGGGAGGGAGGGAGAGAGAGAAGGAAGTGAAAATTGTTTTTACCGGAACCGTTAAGACACAGAGAGAGAGAGAGAGAGGAACACACAGGGGGGAAATAGTACAACTCACCCGGTACGTACAGCTTAGTAATTTGCACAGACACACACACAATTGAGAGAGAGAGAGAGATAGACACACACAGTGTGTGAGAGAGAAACAAAAAAAGAAAGAGATGAACACTAGGAGCTAGCTACTCCCTACGTGGCTTTTACAGAGAGAGAGACAAGATAGAAAAGAGAAGAAGAAGAAGAAGAAGGTTAGTAATTTATCATTTATCATCATTTTACCATCAATTCCTGCTACCTCCTGTGTGTATTCTCTCTCTTTCTCACTCTTTCAGTCGGCTTGTCGGCTTGTCGGCCCTGCCTCTCTCTATATGGAGCTGTATCTCTCTCTCTCTCTCTCTCTCTGTGTTTGTGTATTTCTATCAATTATTATCTTCTTCTCTTCTTTATTTTTATTTTTATCAATTTCTTGCTTACAAATACATTATTTCTTTCCTTTCTTTCCATTGAACCAAAGGAAATTTTTTTTTTGTTAAACTAAGAATTTCTATCAATGATTGCTTTATAGTTGTGTTACTCTTCTATATTTTGATTTGTAATATATATATTGATTTCCAAAAGGGAGTTTTTTTTTTTTTAGACACTTTACAGAGAGACAGTACCCATATAGTAAAACGGGCAATTTTATATATATAACTATTCTATCTTCATCTCTCTCTCTCTCTCTATCTATCTCATTCAGTTCTAGATTTAATATTATTTGTTCTTCATTTCTAATTTCTTGATTCTAATTGAATGATATTTTTCAGTATCTGTTTATTGATTCTCTTTTGTATTGTCCACCAATATAATCAAGACACAAAAACTTTCTTTTAAAAAAATGGGTGACGAGTACGAGAAGATTCCTGATTTACTGCCTCGTGATCAGGTATATAAGGTGCAAGTCGGGCAGAAGCTGTATAGTATTACCGGTGCTACGCTGTCGTGGGATGGGCCAAATTTTTTCACTAACTACTTCAAGGAACATGCTGTCGGTGATGTGCTGTTCCTGGATAGGTCTGTCGAGAGTTTCGATTTGATATACAGGCATATGCAGGGCTACTTCGTTGTGATCCGTGATGAAGTAGAATACACCACATTGTTCACAGACGCTCTGTACTACTCTTTGCCTAAGTTGGTGAAGTTTCTGCGTAACTCGGAGTTTTACTACGTTAACGTAGGAGGTGAGTCGTTCCAAGTGGCCAAGTCCCTGTTCAAACACGATGGAGACTCCAACAACTATTTCCAGGTGGTGATTGCCGGGTTTTATAAGGAACTGGAGAACAGGATCCTGGAGAGAAGGATGACCACGTCTCCTTATCCACCAACATACGTTCCCAGGTCTCCCGAGTTCTTTAGGGAGCTGTTGACGTTGTTGAGTGGTGTGCGTGTCAAGATGGATGACCAGCACAGGGACTCGCTGATACAGGAGTGTCGGTACTACAGATTCAAACGGTTGGAGCAGACGCTGGTGAAACATAAGACGCTAGTGAACCCGCTCTCGAATGTGGAGGAGATTAGTATACACTTGAACGACGTGGTTAAGTCAGGGCTCGGGCTGCGGAAACCCCTGGCCACATGTGCCAATTCTGTGGTGTCTATATGTCTACAACAAGAGGAACAGCATAAATCTGCGAAGAAGAGCGGGAGTCCCAGTCCACTGCCGCCCCAGTCCACCGCGAACTCAGATAACAATTGTTCAAAGAGTCCCTCGCCCACAGCAGACCAGGACAAGAGTGAGGGACCCGACAGGAAGAAGGTGAAATTGTCCGAGACTTCTAAGAAGTGCAGCAGTAGTCGCAAGAACGAGAAGATATGGGACATCGTAATGTACCAGAGACCCTACGTTGACACGGCCTCCAGAGACCTGATATTCCAGCTCGATGCTAACGAGTGCATGCTGATCTTCAACAAGCTCAAGAAAACTATACACGTGGACCTCGGTGGTAACTCCGCGGTGATGTTCGAGAAGCTGTTCAGCGACCTGTTCACCAACGACAAGGACGTCAACATCAACCTGGAAAACTTCAAACTGAGCCCCTCCTCGGCTAGTAACTCGTCTACCACGCCTTGTACTAGGACAGAAGTCCACAGCAGGTCCTCCCACCTGGTGTTACCGGCCTGTGTCTCACTGTGTGATCTACAGGTTAACGGCATCAAATGTAACAATATTTTCTCACTTGTAGGTGACACGAAATGCAATGAACGGGTTCCGGACTTTACTGATATGGACAATGTCCGCTACTGTGTGGGACTCAAGCTCCACATAGCCAAATCTATGTGGAAGATAGGTGTAAAAAACGACAAGATTATGCTTATAGCAATCAAGGCAGTGACGTATTGTAGCACCAAAGAATATTGTAAGACTATTGACTTCCTATAGAAAAACAAAAACACAAAAAAAAGAAACCTGAAATTATGGTAAGATTCAAGCCACCGCTTGCCCCCCCTTTTTTTTGTTTGTTATTGTTCGATTCTCATTTACAAGGTTTATAGATAATATTTAATTTTTTTTTCCCTATTGTCCTTTGCATACACGTTTAGTATTTCATTTTTTTCTTTTTTTTTTTTTCTTTAATTTTTAATTTTATTCTTAATATATTTCTGAGATTTTATTACTTTTTTTTCTTCTGTTATCTATTAAACCGTAGATTCCCTATAATCATATCATTGTGGGTCAAAACGATATATTGTCTCAGTGATATCAAAACGTCATCCAAGTAATGAATTAAAAATAAAAAAAAGTAATCATAGCCATTTTCTAAAATCACACACACATGGCTTATTTGTTATGTAGAAAAAAAAAAGAAAGAAAATAAATTTTTTTTCTTTCTCTTTGTGCTACTGCGCAGTTTCTCTTGAATGATCGACATGCATTCCTTGTCCTGCGGGATTTTATCTACCTCTCTCAGGGTCCAATTTGTTTTTTTAATTGTTTGTACGAGATTTCTCTGAAAAGGTTCTATACATTGTGGCGCAAAGAAAAAAAAAGCAATTTTATTGGAATGACGTATTTTTGTTATTGCTTTTTTTTCTTTCTTTTTTTTTTCTTTAAATTGCTTTTTTTTGAGCTCTTCCATCATATTGCTTTTATTCTTTTTTGTTATTGATCTTGACTATATTCAATTGAATTGAATCATATTTGGCGGGATATATAAGGGGAGATCAATTTGATATTATATCCATCTATTCTGGCTTACTTATTTATAATTATAATATATAGAAAAAACATCATCAATCAATTGTGATTACAAAAGCTTACAACAAATAACAATAATAAATCAAAACAATATGTCTCAATCCCCAGTTTCTTTGAACGTTAACGCTGCTTTGTTCGATGTTGATGGTACTATCATCATTTCCCAACCTGCCATTGCTGCTTTCTGGAGGGATTTCGGTAAGGACAAACCATACTTCGATGCTGAACATGTTATCCATATCTCTCACGGTTGGAGAACTTACGATGCTATCGCCAAGTTTGCTCCAGACTTCGCCGATGAAGAGTATGTTAACAAGCTAGAAGGTGAGATTCCAGAGAAGTACGGTGAACACTCCATTGAGGTTCCAGGTGCCGTCAAGCTGTGTACCGACTTGAACAAGTTGCCAAAGGAGAAGTGGGCTGTTGCCACCTCCGGTACCAGAGACATGGCCCAAAAGTGGTTCAAGATCTTGAACATCGAGAGACCAGAATACTTCATTACTGCTAACGATGTTAAGCAAGGTAAGCCATTCCCAGAACCATACATCAAGGGTAGAGAGGGTCTAGGTTTCCCAGTTAACACAGAAAACCCATCCCAATCTAAGGTGATTGTCTTCGAGGATGCTCCAGCTGGTATTGCTGCTGGTAAGGCCGCTGGTTGTAAGATCGTCGGTATTGCTACCACCTTCGATGTCGACTTCCTAAAGGAGAAGGGTTGTGATATCATTGTCAAGAACCACGAATCTATCAGAGTCGGTGGTTACAACGCTGAAACCGATGAAGTCGAATTCATCTTCGATGACTACTTGTACGCCAAGGACGACTTGTTGAAGTGGTAACTTCCCACTTCGTAATCTCTATTTTTGATATTCTTATTTATAAAAGCCTTTTATAATTAACCCCACCCAATTTTATAGAAATTAATTATAAATGATTCACTTTTTTTACTACTAATTTTCAGTTTGTTTTTATTTTCCAATATATTTAGCATGAAATCAACATTACATAGTCCGAGAGCGAAATGGATGAACCAATATATACCGTATTTGCACTTTATCCACATATACTTTAAATTTTTTACAAAGTCCGCAGCAAGGAGTCGAACACCAAACACAGGTCCACATTAGATTCGAAAATAGTCAATTTTTGGGGCTTAAATAACGTGAAAAACCGTCAAAACCTAGTAAATATCATTCATCAGTTGGTTTATTTTATGTCAAATACATAAAAAAAAAAAACGAATAAAATCTCTTTGTAAAACGGTTCATCCTTATGCAGGGGAACTGCTGATCATCTCTGTATTGTTTCAAATTGACCAAATGTCCAAGAAGGGTTACTTCAAGGACCTTTCCGAGAGTTTTTTTCTTGAACACACCGAGCTGAGAATACCCGTTCCGTTGTTGATGATATTATCTGACATTTCTTTCCTTAATGCTAGCTTTTATTTAGTATGACTAAACTTTTGTTTAATCCCATTCGGTTCGAGTAAGAGGGATACCGTTCTTTGCTTTTATAATCTCCATTGCTGCTATAGCATCTTGTGATGAATCGTGTTCTGAGAGCTGGATCTTTTTGCTTAGAATTTCGAAAGTGAGGTTCTTCAAAGAATTTTTCAAATGTCCCCTTGAGTACATAATGGCAGTGTCTAATACCTTGGTGTGAAATAATCTCATGACGTTTAAATCATTCTCAAGACCATGTCCAATTATTATAGTGTTCTTATTTATCATTTTTGCGCTCAATACCTGTTCCATTACGTCTTCATAATCCATAGCATATAACATGTCTTCCTCATGAACACCACTGAACTGAGAATTCAGGTCAATAACTTCACCAATAGTATGTACAATTTCATCAAATAGAGTTTTACTTGTGAAGAAATCTACGATGGTCAATCGTACCATTTCATAGCCCTTAGATGTGAACGCCATCTCACAGTCTAGTGCTAAAACATTTGACTCACCTTCAATCGGTGTAGTGGACAAAAATTCTGTAATATTGCATAATTCGGAGTATTTAGACCCCTTGTAAACATGGTGTTTGTTTGTCGTACACCCTAACCTTTGCATTGAATATGAGGAGCTTGATTCACCACAACACGGAAATATTTGTTCACCAGTCGATTTATCAAAGAATTTCTTTGACGTATGGTACCTACATACCACTGGATCCATAATAGCCTCCCTTTCAAATTTGGTATGACACCTAACACATGTTACAAATGGTGGTACAGGACTTCCTTCCTCAAATTCACTGCTTTCCTCAGTCATATAACCATGTTTTTCCAAAGTTTTCTCATCGATTAGTAATGCGTTCAGTATTTTCAGTACGTCTGATTTTTTGTCAACCGAAGTTCTTTGATCTATTGCAGAGGCCTTCTTAGAAACTAGCGGTTTATTGTTTATCTTGAGTTTATTAACATCGCCTTTAAATTTAACAATATCTCGAAGCAATATCCCAACATTAAACCTGTAAGATTGAGAAGTTTTACTCTCTTTTGCCGTCCTAAGTTCCAGACTCACGGCAAATTTCCCCAATTTCTTTCTTGGGTAACTTACTTTCTGTAACGCATCACATAACTTATGTATAACTTTGCACCGATCCTGAAACCCTATCGGTTGATGTGGTAAATCAACAGGTCTTAAAGACACATCGTTCCCACTCATCCTACACTTCCACTCCGAATTTTTTTTTTACTTTTTTACTTTTGATCTTATATAAGAAAGGGGAAATATACCAAAATTCAATCAGGAATTGAAGTGATTACTGAAGAATTAATCTAATGAGCTTTTTGATCATATGTTGTCTTTGCCTGGTTTTCGAGGATTTCATATCAAAATCCGTTTCTTTCTTTCTTTTTTTTTTTTTTGCGATGCCCAAAAAAAAGTTTTTTTTCCTGAAAATTTGCGATGAGCTGAAAAATTTGAAAAATTTACAAAAATAAAAAAAAAATAAAAATTATGCGATGAGCTTGTAGAAGATAGTTGTTTCCTATCTTTTCATTCAAGGCAGAAATCCATAAAAGTATAATATTGATACTGATATACTACTTCAATATCTGTCCAGTCTTAGTTTTTTATTTCATTTTAATTTTTGAGCATAAGGAAAAAGACTAAATCAAAAGGAAGAAAGAAGAAAGTGAAAGTAGCAAAAAAAAACGATGTCTCACGATACTGTTGTCTTTGATTTGGATTTAGTCCAGAAGAAAAGGGATGAGTATTTGAGATTGTTTCCTCAGGTTACAGGGTTGGAGCTGTTTAGTTTTAAAGGTAATGAATCTGCACAATCAGCCAATTTGAATGGGTTGGCGCAGTTTATCCTGCACAGGAAATATTTGTCTAATGCGTACGTTTATTTATATAAGCCGTTGATGCCAGAGATTGTATCTCGTTGGATTGGTAAATTGTCTAACTGTACTGATACAGAGGCCATTTCAATCATCAGTCAATTGGCCAGGGTTATCACCATTTTCCCGCTGGCTATGCACCAAATTGAATCCTGTCTAAAATTGCATTTTACAAAGTTTGAGAAGTTACTGGGTTCTCTAACCACAGAGGAGGAGAAATTGGATGTTTTACTTGCATATTATAGATTCCTATACCAGGACAAACATTCCTTTTCAAGTTATATCAAATTGGACACTATGTATAAATTACTGTCCTCCCAGAATTCACCATTACTAATAAAATACCTTGCCATAAAGAATATTTCCATCCTGTTAGATTTGAACGAGAAGGATGCTTTGGACATGGAAAGAACCCATCTTGGTGGCAACAATATAATAGCTGGAAGTTACGAAGGTGATGCTGAGGTGAATTACAAATTTTTAGAGCTTAACGAGGCCAAGAGATTTTCCAATTTTTCGTTACTAAAGGATATCATCAACTATGCAAATGAAAGCCCGATAAATGTGGTTTCCTTCGAGCCATCAGTTTTAAGTCTAGGCGTAGTCTCTATCTGCGGTGTGTTGACCCCTAGAATATCTTCCCGTCCAGATCCAATTGAATACGAAAAGCATTATATCGCAACAGAGAAAACTGTTCACACAATGCGTAATTTGGCTGATCTTTTGCAAAGAGCGGACCCTATCATGTTACTTGGTAAAGCAGGTTCAGGTAAGACATTCTTAATAAACGAATTAAGTAAATACATGAAGTGCCATGATTCTATTGTTAAAATCCATCTAGGCGAGCAGACCGATGCCAAACTACTGATAGGTACTTATACTTCTGGTGAGAATCCAGGTACCTTTGAGTGGAGGTCAGGTGTGCTAACTACTGCAGTTAAAGAAGGTAGGTGGGTGTTGATTGAAGATATTGATAAGGCTCCTACCGAAGTTTTGTCTGTTATTCTATCTTTGCTAGAAAAGAAAGAGTTAACAATACCGTCTAGAGGTGAGACTATCAAAGCAGCTAATGGATTCCAAATTATTGCGACAATAAGAACTACCGAAGATAAACCGGCTTCAGAACATTCTGTGAATATGATTGGTATGAGAGCTTGGAACACCATCTTCCTAGAAGAACCCTCTAGAGAAGACTTATCTCTAATACTGTGTCAAAAATACCATATTCTTTCACAATTGATACCTCAGTTGATCCAAACTTATTATCATATCCAGTCTATTTACTCTGATCCCAGATTTATATCACTAAACAGAGGTGCGCATTCCAGAGGTGTATCGATCAGGGACTTGGTAAAGCTATGTGATAGGTTAATGTCTTTGTTTATCTCTAACAACATTAAAGGCCCCGGTCATCTTATCGAAACGACTTTGTTCGATGACATTTTTGCAGAAACCACCGATTGTTTTGCTGGTGCAGTTGGTGAATACAGGGCTCTGGAACCATTAGTACGTGGTATTGGTGAAATGCTAGAGATCCCAGAATCTAGAATTGCTTTATACCTGACAAATAGAGTACCATCGTTTGAAAACCAAAATACATTTATCAAGGTAGGAAGGTCAACACTGGAAAAGAATTCGTTCAATATGCAAAAGAAATCAGTGAATTCAACTGTCTTTGCAACAACTAACCATTCTTTAAGATTAATGGAACAAATATCCATGTCAATTCAAATGAATGAACCTCTACTGTTGGTTGGTGAAACCGGTACCGGTAAAACTACGGTAGTTCAACAAATCTCGAAGTTATTGAACAAACCGCTAAATGTAATCAACGTTTCGCAACAAACAGAATCTGGTGATCTGCTTGGTGGATACAAACCAGTAAATTCCAAATCTATTGCCATTCCTATTCAAGAAGAGTTTGAAGTATTATTTGCCGCCAGCTTCTCCATGAAAAAGAATGAAAGATTTTATAAAATGCTTCACAAATTTTTTAACCGTGGCCATTGGAAAAATGTTGTTAGATTATGGAATGAAGCTTTCAAAATGGCAGGAAGCATTTTACAACCTAGTGAAAAAGATGAAGAGGGAGAATCCCAAAAGAAGAGACGGAAACTTAATAATCAAGAAAAGGATATTTTATTCAAAAAATGGAAAGTATTTAAAGAGAATGTCGATAAATTTGAGATGCAATCAGCAAACCTTGAAAACTCGTTTGTATTCAACTTCGTTGAAGGTTCTTTGGTAAAGGCTGTTAAAAATGGTGAGTGGTTACTATTAGATGAAATTAACTTAGCCTCAGCTGATACCTTAGAAAGTATTTCAGATTTACTGTCCGATCCAGAATCTAGAAGTATACTTCTAACTGATAGAGGTGACGTTGTGCCTATGAAGGTACATCCTGATTTTAGATTATTTGCTTGTATGAATCCTGCAACAGATGTCGGTAAGAAAGATTTACCATCTGGGATAAGATCAAGGTTTACCGAGATTTATGTCCATTCACCAGATAGAGATGTCAGCGATTTATTAGCAATAATCGACAAATATATCGGAAAATACAGTGTAAGTGACGAATGGGTAGGGAACGATATTGCTGAGCTATATATGGAAGCTAAACGTTTATCAGAAAATAATATGATTGTAGATGGGTCGAATCAGAAACCTCATTTCAGTATTCGTACACTGACAAGAACGCTTCTGTACGTTTGCGATATTATTCACATCTATGGATTAAGAAGATCACTCTACGATGGATTTTGTATGAGTTTTTTGACTTTACTAGATCAGAAATCTGAAGAACTTCTTCATCCTCTTATTAAAAAGTTTACCATCGGAAGGCTGAAGAATATGAAATCTGTTATTTCCGAAATCCCACTCTCCCCAGGAGCTGATTACATTCAATTCAAACACTACTGGATGAAACGAGGATCAAATGAACCTCAACCCCAGGATCATTACATTATAACACCATTTGTCGAAAAAAATATGATGAACCTTGTAAGAGCAACACTCGGACAACGTTTCCCTGTTCTTATTCAAGGTCCTACCTCTGCTGGTAAAACAAGTATGATCAAATACCTAGCTGATATCACTGGTCATAAGTTTGTTCGTATAAATAACCACGAACATACTGACCTACAAGAATATTTGGGTACCTATATCACGGATGATTCTGGAAAATTGGTATTCAAGGAAGGTGTTTTAGTTGAAGCCTTAAGGAATGGACACTGGATTGTTTTAGATGAACTGAATTTAGCACCAACTGATGTATTGGAGGCGTTAAATAGACTTCTAGATGATAACAGAGAATTGTTTATCCCAGAAACACAAGAGGTCGTTCATCCACACCCAGATTTCATGCTATTTGCTACTCAGAATCCACCAGGTATTTACGGTGGTCGTAAAGTACTATCCAGAGCTTTCAGGAACCGTTTCCTAGAACTACATTTTGATGACATCCCACAAGATGAACTAGAAATTATTCTCCGTGAGAGATGTAAGATTGCCCCATCTTACGCAAAGAAAATTGTTGAGGTATACCGTCAATTATCTATTGAAAGATCGGCTAACCGTCTGTTCGAGCAGAAAAATAGTTTTGCAACACTGAGAGATTTATTTAGATGGGCTATGAGAGACGCTATTGGATATGAAGAATTAGCAGCAAATGGTTACATGTTGTTGGCAGAACGTTGCAGAACTTCAGCAGAAAAGGTTACCATTAAAAAGATCCTCGAAAGAGTCATGAAGGTGAAACTGGATATGTTAAATCATTATTCTGACTTAGAGGATAAAAATTTGCTATCTGTTGACTCAGTTGTTTGGACTCATGCTCTAAGAAGATTGGTGGTACTGGTGTCTGCTGCAATGAAAAACAACGAGCCTATACTATTAGTTGGTGAAACTGGTTGTGGTAAAACTACTGTTTGCCAAATACTAGCAGCTTTCCTTCAAAAAGAATTAATCATTTTGAATGCTCATCAAAATACTGAAACTGGTGATATTCTTGGTGCCCAGAGACCAGTCCGTAACAGGGCTGGTATTCAGCAACAATTGAAAACGTTATTGGGGGAAGTATTGAACATACCAATTGATGAACTATCTAATATCACCCTAGAAAACTTAATACAACAGTATAAAAATGTTGACAAATCAAATATTGATTCGACAATGAGCTCTGAAATCAATGAACTGATCAGATCATCAAATTTATTGTTTGAATGGTGCGATGGTCCATTAATTCACGCAATGAAAAATGGCTCTTTTTTCCTTCTAGATGAAATCTCTTTAGCTGATGATTCTGTTCTCGAAAGATTAAATAGTGTTCTTGAGCCTGAAAGAAGTTTGCTGTTGGCTGAAAAAGGATCATCAGATTCACTTGTAGTCGCTGAAAAACAATTTCAATTTTTTGCTACCATGAATCCAGGTGGTGATTATGGTAAGAAAGAATTATCACCTGCTTTAAGAAATCGGTTCACAGAAATATGGGTTCCATCCATGGAAAGCTTTTCAGATGTTAGAATGATCGTTGAAAGTCGACTATCTATTAAAAACACCAATATTCCAAAAACTATATGTGATTTCTCTGAATGGTTTGGTAAAAAATTTGGCGGAGGTGATGTTACAAACGGTATTATATCTCTGAGAGACATACTTGCATGGGTTGAGTTTATCAATGAATCTCATGAAAAAATTGATGATCCAAGACCATTAATAATTCATGGTGCAGCCATGGTTTTCATAGACGCTCTAGGTACTAACAATACTGCATATCTTGCTGAAGACGAACAGGTACTTGAAAATATGAAAATGGAATGCTTTAAGAAATTGAATACATTGTCAGGTGATGACCTTTTGAAATATGTTGTCAACAACGTAAACATTGTCGTCAACAAGTCAATGATTGATACTGGTTTATTTAGCCTTCAAAGAATCGAAGGGTCTCCTGTTTCTGCATCGTTCAACTTCCAGGCTCCAACTACAGCTCGGAATACAATGAAGGTTGTACGGGCGATGCAAGTACATAAGCCAATCTTGCTAGAAGGTAGCCCTGGTGTTGGTAAAACAAGTTTAATTTCAGCATTAGCAAAAGCTACTGGCAACAACCTAACTCGTATCAATCTGTCTGAACAGACTGATTTAGTAGATCTTTTTGGTTCTGATGCTCCTGGTGAGAATAGTGGTGAGTTTGTGTGGAAGGATGCACCTTTCTTAAGAGCTATGCAACTTGGTGAATGGGTTCTTTTAGATGAAATGAATCTGGCTTCACAATCAGTTTTGGAAGGTCTGAATGCATGTCTTGATCACAGAGGGGAAGCATACATCCCAGAATTAGATAGATCTTTCACTTGTCATCCAAACTTTTGTGTTTTTGCTGCACAGAACCCACAATACCAAGGTGGTGGGAGAAAAGGTTTACCAAAATCCTTTGTTAATAGATTTAGTGTTGTTTATGTCGATATGTTGAAATCTTCAGATCTGCTTTTGATTGCAAGGCATCTATACCCTGAAATACCAGAGACCACAATCTCCGACATCATTAAATTCATTTCTCTCTTGGAAGAATCTGTAGTCAAAAATAAGCAATGGGGTACCCTTGGCTCTCCTTGGGAATTTAATTTAAGAGATACTTTGCGTTGGTTAAAATTAATTAATACCACAAATGATCCCAATCAAATATTAAGTTTCACTGAAACGATTGTTACCGAAAGATTCAGAACAAGATATGATAGAGATAAAGTCAATAAACTAGTCGAGGAAGTCTTTGGTAGAGTTAACTTCGAAGATCCTGTCATACAATTAAGCTCTGACAAACTTCAATTCAATAATGAAATAATCTTGAGAAATAATTCTTACAGACATCCAATCATTAACCAAAATGTTGCTCTACAATGTAACCATGGTCCATATCTTTCATTATTAAGATGCATCAAAAATAGCTGGCCTGCTATCTTAGTAGGTCCAAGTAACTCAGGTAAAACCGAGCTGATTAATTACATGGCGTCAGTTTTAGGTCATAGGGTGAACATTTTTTCCATGAACAGCGATATCGATAGTATGGATATACTGGGTGGATATGAGCAAGTAGATCTCAACAGAAAATTGTCCAAGATTAAGGATGAAATTCTTGAGTTATTAAGAGATGTTATTAGCTCTAATTTACAAAAAGAGGCACAAAATGTTTTATTGATGAATCAAATCATATCCCTTTTCGAAAACTTTACAAACATGGATACGTTCAATAATGAACACTTCAGAGAACAATACTCGAAAGCGGAGAGTATCTTGAACAGTACGTCCAATGCTGAATATGCTGACTTTTTTAGGGAATCAAATAAAATGGTTTCTCAAATTGGAAAGAAAGAAGCTGTCAAATTTGAATGGTTTGATGGTATGTTAATAAATGCGATTGAAAAAGGTTACTGGTTGGTTCTAGATAATGCCAACTTATGCTCTCCATCTGTTTTGGATAGATTGAACTCTTTACTAGAAGCCGATAGTACCCTTCTCATTAATGAATGTAGCAATGAGGATGGTTCAACACGAACACTTTCTCCTCACCCAGACTTTAGACTCTTTTTAACCGTCGATCCTAGATATGGTGAACTTTCTAGGGCCATGAGAAACAGAGGTATTGAAATTTACCTTGACACCCTACCCGAAAGAGCTACAAAATTTGATGAAAAGGTTTTAAGTTATAATATAATAAATGCAAGCCCTCTTAAAAAATTTGTTCCTTCTTATCAATCAGAAATTTTAAATTTTGCAGAATTGAATGATATTATACTAGAAAACAAATCAATTAGTGAAGAGATTATAATATCTAAGATTCCTATCGCCAATACTGTATCCATTGAATATTGGCAACAGAATATAATAAACTGCTCTCTCTTTGTCTACGAAAGAGAGGCAGCAGTTAAAGCTACACAATTACTAAGACTGATGACCAGTACCAATATTATTCAATACCATGAGGAATTATTGAAAATTGGACAGCAAGCTTACCTGAATCCCTTAATCAGCACTCATATTTTACCACAGCTTCACAAAAACTGCATTAAAATATCAGATACTGAGATTCTCCATTTATTCTCCTGCTTGAGATTGTTATCTGGGGTTATTTCCAGCTTAGAACTAATAAGGAAGGAAACAGTAGCCTCAAAAATTGATGACATGAATTATCTGCAGCTTTCAGCAGCTTTATTCAACGGTAGATTTATGAAAAATCCGCCTAGCGTTCCGATATTTGCTATTTTAACCAAGTTCCAGTCCTATTTCATTAATCAATTCTCCATTGACTGCTTTAACAAACCTTCTGAATTCTATTCCAAACATGTCGAATTACTAATTATAATCCATAGCTTAATTAGTGCCTGTGGAAAGAAAGAGGAATCCAAATTACGAGTCTATAAAAATAAAATACAAGAATGGATCAAACTTGCACTTGAATCAGGAATCGATGTGAGTGTTTTAATGGACGCTCTATTTGAGTTTGAAGATAGCTTAAAGCTATCAAGAGGTTTTTCAATGACTCAAATTTGGAATAGATTCAGAGGTAGATATCCTCAATCTCTTGAAGCTTGGAAACTATGGATGGAAGTTGAGAAATTGACTACCAGATTTGACAAGTTATCACTCCTACAAAGATCTGATAGTATCGACAGTCTAGCAGCTCTTCACAAAACATTTTTTATTGTCTTTGATGATATTTGTGACAACAATCTGAATGGTACAGAAAATTTAATAGAAAAGCTTACATTAGGTATCGAAAAACTTGAAACTATCTCAAACGAATTTATTATTCAGAAGAACAGTTATTTCAAAAAAGAATTTAATGATTTATTATTATTCAATTCTGTATCATCCAAAAACTCTACTCACGACTTGGACAACGTAATTTCGTTATCATCAACACCACTACTACAAATTTACAAAGCATCAAGCAAATCGCTACCGTTCCCAAGTTTCTTATCGCTTCTTTGGTCAATAAACGGCAATGATATTGATTCAAAAACATCAACATTGTTCAGTTCCTCTTTCCCAGAGTCTATTTTGATGAAAACAAATAATTTGCATGAAATGATTGGTTCCCAAGTTGATGAAACCGTGAACGATCTAAACACTTTACTAAATTCAGTGATATCCTTCTCTGAAACTATTGTCCAGGATCCTTTTGAAAAAACCTTTGATATTCTACTCAATTGGGTAGCAGATATTGCTTGTGCGCATTTCAAACTAGTAGAGAAACCGAAAACAGTATCCGAATTAATTTCTGTTATTGAGAAAAATTGTGAAAAGTATGTTATTGACGTATTTGATCAATTCTTATTTAAACGACTTGAAGAATGTGAATCAAACAAGTCCATTGAATTACTTGGTCAATGTTGGATTTATTTTGGTATTTCCCTAGTAAACCTATTCTGTCCAAATACGTCTTCCGACCCAGCTATAGGAGACTATGTATACTACGAAATATTTTCCTCACACAAAGTTTTCTTGGAAACTTTACAACGTGACTGGAGCACATTCAGACATGTCACCAGCGGTGACAAAGAAATATACACCGAACTCTTGGTGAACAATTTGAAACCAGTAAAGTCTCCAGCGAAGCCTCAAGTATTTAGAGGTGAACAATCTGTAGACGATCTTTTTGAGGAATGGAATGCATTCCTGACGTCTTCACTTTCTCCCGAATTTGTGAATGATTTGGTAAATGGGGTATCTAATAATGTTTCAGTTACCTCAAGAATTGACGGTTTCCAGAATAATTCAACAAAGTTTGTAAATAGACTCGAAACAAACTCAAAGATGTTTGCTGATCTAAACGAAATATTTATGGGTTACATATTTGCTGTCAAATTTGGTTTCGATTTATTAAAGCAAAAACAATCCGAAGACAATTTATACAGTGATGTATCTACATTATGGGCTGTCAAACCGCTGACAGTCACAGCCGCTAATGAAACTGATATTTTGTTTGAGAACATTTTTACTTTTATCAAAAAGTTAGGCCCTAATAAGAAGGAAGCTGAAACTATCCTGTTATTCTGTATGAAGCTATTCAAATTTTCTAGAAAAAATCAAAAAGAAATGACTGCATTTCATAAGGTATTGTATACCTTGTATACTAGATGGTCCTTGAGAAAGTTACGTGAAGAAAAAGAAAAAGAGAAACAAACTAGGAGCTTTAAATACACTGATGAGACAGATAATTTTGAAGAAGAATTTAGGTCAATGTTCCCTAACTATGATGAAATTGTTGAATTAGAAACTGAAGAAAAAACACAGGAAACTATGACTGAAATTTACAACAGAATCTCTATGGAATATATTTCTTTATTTGCAGACGATGAAAAAATTGATCTACAAGAGTTGATTCGGGAAGGTAACGAAGTTGCTACTATAACCAATCAACTATCACCATATTTCAAGTCTACAACCATCAGTTCTGATATTTTACTCTCTGTTGTAAATATTTCATCAACGAAGCTGCAAACTTTTAACGACAACTCAAGAAAATCTTCTTTAAATATTTACAAAAGCTACTCAATTCCCGAAAGTCGTAAAGCTGCCAAATTAGTATCATCTCTACTATTCAAAATCAATGAATTGTTGACTCAATGGCCAGATCACGCTACTCTCCAAGATTTGTTTAGAATCTCACATGAATTCCTAAACTTTCCTCTTGATACAACAATTGCCAGACAATTACAAAAAATTGAACAAATTTACACTGTGATTAACGAATGGGAGAAATATGCTTCTTCTAAAGTTTCACTCAGTAGCCATATGTCGGATGTGGTTCAACTTTTGGTAGACTGGAGAAAAATGGAACTTCAAAGTTGGAGCGGCTTGCTTGATGAAGAGGACAGTAAAATAAAGGCTTCTGTTGGTACTTGGTGGTTCTATCTCTATGAGGTAATCATATTATCAAACTCTACAGACGAAGTAGAGGATACAAATATGAATGTCACGAAGTTATTACAATCGTTGAATGTATTTTTTAGTGAAAGTACTGTTGGGGAATTCAAACAGAGGTTGAAACTTGTAAGAGCATTCAAAAAGCATTTGGAGTTTGCATTACCGGGAAGGAGATATATCATTGATGCTCTATCCAATATTATTAATTACTACTCTCAATTTACTGAAAATGTACAAGATATTATTAATACCTGCAGAAAAAATCTAGACAAGGAAATGAAAGAAATAATATTGCTTGCAAGTTGGAAAGATGTCAATATCGATGCACTAAAACAAAGTTCTAGAAAGTCTCACAATAACCTTTACAAAATCATTAGAAAGTATAGAACCGTTATCACTCAAAAAGTAACTACAACCATTACAAATGGTATTCTATTCAAAAAATCAAAAACTCTCGAAAGAAACCTGACTCTAAACAAAATTGTATTGGAAATTACAGATGGGTATGATTTGTTACTAATTAATTATGATTTCTGGAATGAAAGGCCTTCTGTTTTAAAGAATCTTGATGTCGTTACTCATAATATGAATAACTTTACTAAAAAAATAAAGGACTGGGATTTCCCAAATTTCTCTGACTTGTCTGAAGAATACATGATTGAGGCTGAACGTTTGAAAAAGGAAACACCTAGTGTATACACAAAGGCAGTGAAAAAGAAACTCGCTACATTAAAGGTACAAAAACGTAAGCTATTAAGTGATGGTTTGAAGGAGTTAAGGAGAATTGGTTTAAAAACAAACTTTAGAGCGGATATTCAAAAAGTGCAATCAAGTGCCACTGCTATATTAGCCAATTCACCTTCTTTCTCTGTCCCCATCATTAATGGATCTGATAGTCATTTTTACTTGCTAATCGACCTCCTTCCAAGATTGAGAAGCGCTGTATCTGAACCACAAGGTGATGTTCCAGTTGCTTCAATTGAAAGAGGTATGGCTGTTGCTGAAAACTTGATATTTTCCTTAATAGTAACACGAAAACCAATTGTTTCTATTTCTGAACGTTATCACAAACTAAGTGATATTTTAGATACTCTAAAGGGCTTGAATAACGGCAACTCTGAACTTGCTTTAGATTCCTGTTTGAACAAATTACCAGAGCTCCAATCACACTGCTCAAAATTATTGCAGCTAACTGAATTTTCTATCGCAACCGTCAACAAATGCTCAGTTATAAACTGGATTTCAAACCCTCTGAAAAAGTTGGATATGATCAAGACTAGGTTTAAGGAACTGGAATCTAAACTTGAAGCTTGCTCTAATTTCAAATACGATTTTACCACCGTACAAAACTTATTTCAGCAATGCGTCACCAACACGCTTTCTGACTTAAAATCCGAGGAAGAAACTCCAAATTCATTTATTTTTGCACCTATAGGCGAATACGCCAGAACCATTACCATTGATAACAGAGGCAATAACAGTGCAAATCTTTCAGATATTGAGCATATATCCAAATCTTTTACGAAAATTTCATCAACTATCTTGGTACACTTCCAGAATATTATGTCCATTGATTTGGGTAATATTAGTGAAGAAGATGACAAATGGCTATCCAATCTTTCAAAGAAACTAATGAAAACCATCGGCGTCATTGATTCGGATAGTGTTACAAGGAGCTGTCAATTATTATTAGATGTCATCCTAAACCGGGATTATGATATAACTATGTCTACAATCCTGAAGGCCATTCTAATTAGTTCGATACCAATATTACAAGGCTATATGAACATGTTGAAAATTCTTATCTCGAAATGCAAAGAATTTTATTCTGAATTATCTGCAGGTACCTATTCTTTCAGTACAGTTTTGTTAAACTTGGCCAAGAATGGATTCTGTTCACCTGAACCACCTTCCGAAGAAAAGGATGATGATAACCTGCATGAAGGTACTGGATTAGGTGATGGTGAAGGTGCCCAAAACAATAGTAAAGATATTGATCAAGATGAAGATTTAACAGAAGATGCTCAAACAGCTAATGAAGACCAAAAGGACAAGGATGAGCGTGAAGAAGAAGATGAGGATAATGCTGTTGAAATGGAGGGTGATATGGCTGGTGAGCTTGAAGATCTTTCTGATGAAAATAATTCTTCTGCTGAAGATAGTAATGATGAAGACGAAGAAGATGATATGGATGAAGAAATTGATAACCTTGACGACGATAACAATGCTATCGATGATAAGATGTGGGATGAGAAGGCTGATGACGATCTGAAAGAGAAAGAAACTGATAATAAGGTGAATAATAACGATGAGGATTCAGCTGATGTAGAAGCTGCTGAAAATGAAGACGCAAACAAGGGTGAAAATGAATCTAAGGATGAAAAGGCTAGTGAGGAAAACCAAGAAAATGAAGACAACAAAGATAACCAACAAGATACAGATGGTGAAGAAAACACTGAATCTGGAGAAGAGGAAGAAGACGTTGGTGAACAAGAGGATGAGGTTAGAAATGATCAAAATGATCAAGACGAATTCAATGCTCCCGAAATTGAAACCATGGATTTACCAGAAGATATGAACCTTGATTCTGACGAGGACATGGAATCTCAAGATGAAGGCAAAGAAATAGAAGAGGAATCAGAGGACAACGTATCTGAAACAGAGGAGCAAAACGCTGATGCAACAGAACAAATGAATATGGATCAAGAGGGTAGTGAAGGCGAGGAGGACGAAGCTAATGAAGATGTGGGCGATGAAGAAAGCACTGCCATGGATCTGGATGAAGACAATGAAAATGAGGATGATCAGAATAACGAAAATGAAGAAGGAAATACTGAGGAACAAGAGAAGGAAAATGAAGAAGAAGTCTTAGACGACCAATCTCAGCAAGAGAAGTCTGAGATGGGTGGTGAAATGGATGATGAAAATGCTGAAGGGGCTGAAAATCTTCTAGAAAATGACACTGACGTCAATGAAGCTTCAACTGCCCAGAACTCTGGTTCTAAGGGCACAGGTGCAGACACAAAGGATGAAGAAGAACAAAATGACATTGGTAGTTCAGGTTTGACTAATAATGAACACCAAAATGAGGAGCGTGAAATGAATGACGATAATTCAAGGAAAGAGGCAGATGATATGCTGAAGGAATTAGGTGATTCATTAAAGGAATATCACAACCGTAGACAGGAAATTAATAAGGCATCAATGGATGAAAACCAGGAAAATGAACAGTCTGCAAACCAAAGACCAGATGAATTTGAGCACATTGACGGTGAAAATACCGAAACAAATACTCAAGCTCTAGGTAGTGCAAGCCAAGATGAAATTCAGAAGTTGAACGAAGACATGGCTATTGATGATGATATTGAACAAGAAGAACATCAACAAGATGAAGATGATTATCAACAAAGTGAACTTCAAACACAGGATACTGATATAAAGGAAGAAGTGATCGAAGCAGAAGAAGATCAAACCGATGAAAAAGACAACTCCAACAAGCGTGGTGCTTTTGCAAGTACCATGAAGGACCTATCTCTTGAAGACAATTCTTTATTTGATAGCGAAGGTATATTCAAGAAGGAAAATTACGAAAATGAATTGGATGAGATTGTCGAAAGCATTGATAAAGAATCTCACTTGCGTGCTGAAATGGATGAACCGCACAGACCAGTTGATGAAGCTCGTATGCTATGGACTAAGAGTGAAAGTGAAACCACCGAATTATCTGCCAGACTTGGCGAACAATTGCGTTTGATTTTGGAACCTACATTGGCCACCAAACTGAGAGGTGACTATAAGACCGGTAAAAGATTGAACATGAAGAGGATCATTCCATATATCGCATCCCAGTTTAGAAAGGATAAGATCTGGCTGAGGAGAACCAAACCAAGTAAGAGACAATATCAAATCATGCTGGCTTTGGACAATTCTAAGTCTATGAGTGAATCGAAATCTGTTCAACTTGCTTTTAACAGTCTGTGTCTAGTTGCCAAGACTCTAAGTCAACTAGAGTCTGGCGGTCTATCCATTGTCAGATTTGGTGAATACACCAAGGAAGTCCACTCTTTCGACCAGAGTTTCTCCAATGACTCTGGCAGTAAAGTGTTCCAGTGGTTTGATTTCCAAGAAACCAAAACAGATGTCAAGAGACTAGTCGCAGAATCTATCAAGATCTTTGAGAGAGCTAGATCCTTCTCAGACAATGATCAATGGCAACTACAAATCGTGATATCTGACGGTATCTGCGAAGACCACGATACTGTCGAGAAACTGGTACGTCGTGCTAGAGACAAGAAAATCATGCTTGTGTTTGTCATCATTGATGGCTTAGGAAACTCCAACGAATCCATCATGGATATGAGCCAAGTCAAATACATCCCCGATGGATCCGGTAACCCTCAACTCAAGATCACCAAGTATTTGGATACTTTCCCATTCGAATTCTATGTTGTTGTCCACGACATTGCAGAGCTACCAGAAATGTTGTCGTTAATCTTACGTCAATACTTCTCTGACCTAGCATCAACATAGACTATCAATACAAGTCACAAATAAACTAAAAAAATAAAACCGTCATAATGTATATTAGAGAATATGTATAATAATAATAATAATATTAATAAAATATCAATAAACTCAAATAAACTATTAAACACAGCACATATCATCACCAACTGATAATGATTCTATTGCACGATGACCTAACTACCCGGGTAACTTTTGAAAAATTTTCAAAGCTCATCGCAAAAAAATTTATTTTTTTTTTTTTTTTTTGGTATAAATAGTCTGATATTATGAAATACTTCAACTAACATAGATGATGCTTCTCGTTTTTTTAGTTTTATTTGTTTGAATATCACCCCCCAGCAGCAAGTGATAACAGGCCAATTGATTTTGCATCCGTGGTATATTATGTAAACGAATTCAAATCTTTGTTGATTAGAAACTGAAAAAACCAGGTGGTTTTTCTTTGAATTTTTTTTTGCATTGTTACCATAAAATGGAATAAAATCAAATCAATCTTTTGTAATATTCTTATTCTTTTCTTTATATGATGATAACTTGATTACGTTGCTCGAAGATGATCTTAACCGGTTCTCAATGTGGGCACATGATTTCTCAATAGACTACAACGGTATCTGATATTTTTAAGAAATTATATAATATAATTCTAATGTAAACTCTACGTTCTTGACAAACGTACCTTGTATATTCTCAAAAAAAATGTTGCATATTTGGAGATGATAAGTCCAAGAAACCCAGGACTACTGCTATAATGATTTTTCAAATATTTTATTAGATCATATGCTCATCGCATACCAAAAAAAAGAGCTGTTAGAAATAAACTAATACTCCTTTTAATAGAAGCACAAACCAATTTAGATAACTGATGGCAAAGAAACGTGTTAATGTACAGAGGTACAGGTACCCACTTCCAATACATCCTGTGGATCGTAACGCTCTCCCAGAGCTGATACCGCACAATCCGGTGTCCTGGGTGTACTGGGCATGGTGTCTTTATAGAAACAGCAATGCGATGGAAAGGAGGATTCCCGTCAATGTTACAGAACACCAGGGTGGTTGGCCACATTTCCTGGTCGAATCACAGGATGATATGATGTACTTGTGGAACAATGGGTTCTTTGGGACCGGGCAGATGTCTCGTAGTGAACCTACCTGGAAGTACAGATTGGAGAAGAAGCTGAATTGCCAGGATGGCAAGGAACAAGGTGGCATGGCATTGGAAAGGATAACTGCTGTGAGAAGAGCCCAGAGATTGGCTTTCAAGAGTGAAAGACTACGATTGGAACAAGTACTGGCGGAGTTCAGAAAACATAACACATCACAGCAGCTGGAGGACGAGCTCATTGAGCAACATAGAGAAGTACTACGTCAGTTCAAACTGAAACAAGAGCAGCAACTACTGGATATCGAACCAGAGGCATCACTTGTGAGCGAGGACGACGAGCTATATGACGACGAAGGTAACATCAGGCCGCTGGAAAGTTTAGAATTGATGCCGGTGGAGGCCATGTTCTTAACCTTTGCACTGCCTGTGCTAGACATAACACCCTATGACATTGTAGCAACCATCTCCCACAACAGTACATATGAGGAGATAACGAAATTCATCCGGCATTACGTTGTGTACCACCATTACAGAGCCCTCCGGTGGTGTGTAAGGTCAGGTATCAAGTTTGGCTGTGACTTCCTGCTGTACAAGCGTGGTCCACCATTCCAGCACGCCGAGTTCTCCATCATGGCCATGGACAGCAACGAGTCCCACGATTACACATGGTATTCCAGCATAGCCCGTGTGGTAAACGGCGCTAAGAAGACCCTGGTGCTGTGCTACGTGGACGACAACGGACTGTCACAGGACGAACTGTTAAGACTATGGAACTCAGGTCAACTCGTAGACTTACTATCCCACTACACAGTATCAGAAGTTGTATACAAGAGATGGGTACCAGGCAAAAACAGAGATTAGAAAAGAATCATTTTTCATTCCAAGTATATATAAATATATTTTATATCGAATTGCATTAGTATATTATAAAAGATATGTTTTTTTTTTTTTTTACATACAATAATATTTTTTCAGGCCTTGAAGTTCTCCAAAACCCATCCACAGTCTCTCATACCTTTAATCTTGGCTGCAGGACCCTTGTTAGGATCATCATATATTTCATTCAAGGCTTTATCGTGAGTAGCTGGCTTCGAAATGCAGATGTATGGACGCTGCTCGCTAGGCAACTTGCACTTCAGCTGAGATCTTGGGAACGGGCAAGGACAATCCTCCAGGGACTCCACACACGCCAGCGTATCGGTACACAAGTACTTGTCGCACTCGTTATTCAGAACCTGGTCCTCCCAGGAGACAGGCTCCGGTCTCTGTTCTTGCTGCTGGAAGAAGAACCCGTGGGCATACCCAACTACCATCAACAGATACAGAAGTCTCATCGTTGGTAGAGTTTATTCCAAATTGAGGAAAAACGTAGCAAGTTGTCGTTTTGAAAACAGCCTTTCATAAACTGTAAATCCTTTTAAAAGTTGCCTGAAGTTTGCTGAAATTTTTCACTCACAATAATTTTTGCAAAAAAAAAGAAAAATAAAACAAACCACGTAACACCCAAACTTCGAATTCGAATTCAGAGAACTGGAGAGAGAGAGAAGGAATCAGCCATTCGGTTAAACATTCCTGCCTTCTATAACAAGACAAGGCATAGTTGTAGTCTGTCCTTGAGAAAGGGGGCTGTTTAAAGATTTCAAGATGTACTATGCGATCGACAAGTACCGCGACGCTTATAACAGTATTGTACGCGACTCGTCGAGCCACTCTTCGTGCCGGCTGGTGCTGTTTGTGTCCTGTTTGAACGTGGATGCGCTGTGTGCTGCGAAAGTGCTGTCGTTGTTGTTTAAGAAGCAGCTGATACAGAGCCAGATCGTGCCGGTGTTCGGGTACTCGGAGCTGAAGGGGCACTACAGGCAGATCGATGAGAACGTGAATAGTGTCGTGTTTATCGGTTTCGGTGGGCTGGTGGACCTGGAGACGTTTCTGGAGATAGATCCCGAGGAGTATATTACAGAACACGCGAAACAAGGGCGCGGCGAGGGCAGTGGCGCCACTACGAGGGAGTCCAAGAGGTATATATATGTGTGGGACGCGCAGAGGCCCTGGAATCTCGATAACTTGTTCGGTTCTGAGATTGTATACTGTTTTGATGATGGTACCGTGGATGAACAGCTCGGCGAGGTGAAGGAAGCGTATTACAAGTTGATCGAGCTCGAGAAAGAACGTGAAGAAGACAGTGGAGATGACGGTGAGTCCCTAACGTCAGACTCTGAATCAGAACCCGAAGAGATTGCCACCGATAATGACGAGGACGACGAGGACGAGGACGATCCATACTCTAGGAAAAGAAGCCGTGATGAAAGTAGTAATAAAGATCCCAGGAAACAGCGAATAAAGCAGAGAAGGAGTCTACTTCACAAGTACGAAAACATAATTGACGACTATTACGCACAAGGTACCACTGTGGTGAACTCTCTCTCGACTCAAGTGTACTCTTTATTATCCGCAATTGGTGAAACAAATCTACAGAACTTGTGGTTGACCATTCTTGGTACCACCGCGTTAGATACTGCATATACCCAAGTCTACAATCGACTTTATCCATTACTACAGGACGAAGTTAAGAGATTATCTCCCAAAAATAATGGTTTCAAAACACCAGACACATTGTCCCTAGAGATACAGCCGGACTACTACCTTTTCTTACTGAGACACTCTTCACTGTATGATAGTTTTTATTATTCCAATTTCGTGAACGCCAAGTTATCTCTATGGAACGAGAACGGAAGGAAAAGATTGCATAAAATGTTTGCCAGGATGGGTATACCCTTAACCACAGCTCAGGAATCGTGGCTATACATGGACCATACAATCAAGAGAGAGCTGGGTGTTATATTTGACAAGAATTTAGATAGATACGGCCTACAGGATATTGTCAAGGATGGGTTTGTTCGATCCTTTGGGTACCGTGGCTCTATCAGTGCCAGTGAATACCTGGAGGCTCTGAATGCATTGTTAGAAGTTGGCGAGGCGGTATATGACGATGGCTCCTCTTCAAAGGACGACTCTGAGGATGCTGAATTAACCGAGGAACAGAAGAAGAGTTTGAAATTGAGGAAAAGATGGCTTTCCAACTTCTGGCTAAGTTGGGATGCCCTAGACGACAAGAAACTCGATATTCTAAGACTCGGTATTCAACACGCCCAAATACTACAGCGTGCGATATTCAACACCGGCGTCGCCATCTTAGAGAAAAGACAAATCAAACATTTAAGGATCTATAGATTATGCGTCCTGAGAGACGGTCCTGACTTGGAACTGTACAGAAACCCCTTGACACTTCTCAGACTAGGTAACTGGCTTCTAGAATGTTGCGCAGAATCAGAAGACAAGCAGTTGTTACCCATGGTACTCGCATGTCTGGACGAATCCACAGAGACCTATCTGGTGGCGGGGTTGAGCCCCCGTTACCCAAGAGGCTTAGATATGTTACAAAGCAGAAAACCTATCCTAAACAATTTCAGTATGGCATTCCAACAAATTACTGCCCAAACCGGTGCAAAAGTTAAGATAGACAACTTTGAAAGTTCCATTATAGAGATCAAGAAGGCAGACCTGTCACCATTCCTGGAAAAATTAACCTTGAGTGGTCTAATATAGTGCCTTCCAATCACCCATCCATTGTAACCATTAAATATTAATCTTGATACATACTCAATAGCATTAACACTTCATCATCATAATCTATCACATGAACCAAGAATATCGCCGAAAACGAAATAGGCAGCGAAGGATCACAAAATGGATATATACCCACATCACAACTTTTTAAGATGGCACTATCTATCTTAAAGGTTTTCCACAACCAGAGCGCAATAGCCACTTAGAAGTGCATTAAGATCAATCAAACATGTCAAGGCGTGCGAATTCGTCGAAACCAGGTCATCGATCGGTGTTCCAACTACCGTCACTGCCCCCATGGCATACACCGAAGTTCAAGCTGGGGAACCACAACAACAACACCACTCCGTTGAAGAGGCCTACTAGGACAATCAGATCACCAGGTGTTCGGATTGCATCTGAGAATGTGATTCATATCCCGAAGAGGAACGAAGGTAGAGTGAAGAAACCTGCTGTGATTCCCATTTCAGAATACGATTACACGCCGTTCTTTAATAAGCTCTCACTGAGGGATAGTCAAATCAAAAGTTTAATTGAGTGTGAGAGAGCAGCCCATTGTCTTGTGTTTCACGGAGATAAGCACAAATCCAACTTGGACCAGAGTGATTTCAGACCAGACGTGGATATATTTTGTGGGGAGGAAGGCGATGGTGAGGACCTGCCGCGGGATCAACACTCTATAGACTATAGTCTGGAAGATAAACCGAAAAAAGATGACCATAACCTCTCTTTACTACAAACATTACCAGGTTTTAGTAGGAGAGAGCTAAATGTGGATTATAAGAAGAAAAATGCAGACCCAAAAATAGATATTCTACAGCTCGACAAACAATACAGTAAAGAGATAGCAGCACTAACAAAATTCTGGAGCAAAGACTCGTTAGTATACGCACTGCGGCCCGAGGAGATACACTCATTATATGAAATATTACAGTCGGAAAATGCGACTAGCGACCAAGAGATGTCTGATCGGCAAGATGACGATGAAACAAGGCATGCTGGACATACCTTGAGTAATGACTTTAACAATCATACACAGGAAATTAGAAACTTGATGAAATCTATAGAATTTTAAAGAAACCCTTTTCATAATATGTAATAATATTAATAATGCAACAAACATAATCATCTCATTATCTTCACAGAATTGAGTTAATGTTTATACTTTACACAGGTATTCATACTATCAAAAGCCATTATTGAATATCCTTTCGTCTTTTTGTATCGTTTATAATTAGTATCTATTATTTTATTCGTGACTTTGGAAACTGTCTTACCTTTTTTTACATAGGAATACGGGAGTTAGTGATCTGGTCCTTCAACTTTTCGTCCCATTCAAGTTTCTTCTTGTTCAAGTAACCTACTACATCAGTGGTACCTGTTGGTTCAATTTCAGTTGTTTCAATGTATTCCATACCGTCTCTTGAGGTAGCAGAACCGTATTTCAGTTCCTGGTGCTCAAAATTTGAATTGATTAAGGTAGCAACATATACAGGCGCATTAGCTGCTTTATAACCATCAATGTTATGCCATTTGGATCCCAATAACCTGGCAAAATAGAACAAGAACAACATACCAAACGTGGTGAAGAAATTCAAGTATTTGGCAAAGGAATAACTTGTGAAAATACCTGGTTGAACGACATATTGCTGGATACCTTTACTCTTCATTTCCTTGTATGTTGCCAAATGCATTAAATCGACAAGTCTCTTAGAACCCTCGTAAGTAACATCGGATTTAATCATTTCAATATCATCAAGAGACAGGTGCTTTGAGTCACCCATTATACTGGAAATCCATACAACAGTGGCTTTACCCTTGGACAATTGAGGGAGAATCTTCTGGATCAAGTAGTAAGGACCAAAAACATTAGCCTGGAAAACCAAACCCATGCCATCCTTGGACATCACACCGACTCTTTGAAGTCTATATGTAGGGTTCGTAACGGCCTCCAATGGTTCACGAAGCACTTGTTTCACAGCACCAAACCAATCGATACCGTCATATACACCTTGTGCTGCATTGACAAAGAAGTAATTGATGGCATCATACTTCTGGTTCAAGTCGTAGTACGCATTCAAAACACTGACCATGTTAGTGAAATCAACCAGCAAATAGTCAAAATCAACACTGCAAGGGTCTTCCAACGTCGAGACAAATCTCTTAATATCATCCACAACCTCACGGACTCTTGGCAACGTTCTAGACGTGACAACAATGGTCAACCGAGTCTCAGGACTCTGTCTTTGTATCAATCTATAGGCAATGTTCATACCCAGATTACTGTTAGTACCAGTAATCACAGCAACCTTTCTCTGTTCCACCATTATGAAATTGTCCCTTTATGTTGTATGTAGGTAAGTACCAGAACCGGTGAACTAACAGAAAAATAGGATGTGTGATTCCAACAATTGGATGTGCTTATTAATAAACACTATCTCTTCTAATACTCATCGGTCGTTAAATTTTTTTTTTTTTTAGCTGGTACGAAGGTCAACTTCGTTTATCGGATAAATCAACGTGAAGCATTACACAGTGGGAAATACACACAAAACTTATATCATAGTCATATCGTCTTACATATATAATTAAAAATAATAACAAAATAAAAGTGTACATAAACAATCATGGGGTTAGATGCATTTGTATCAGTTATTGATAACGGCGTCGTGGACCGCCTTGAATGGGGCCTTGCAATTGTTCCAGGTTTCGAATTGGGCTACACCTTGGTGTACGAGCATCTGTGCACCTGGGACCACTCTCCATTGGTATTTGTCCTTTGCTAGTTTCATCACAGGTGTTATTGTTGGCTTGTATGCTGCCTCGATCAAGGTGGAAATGAAGTGAGAGTGCGAGCTCTTCATTAGCAATCTCTCTAGCAAGCTTTCCAAAGTGGCATCCATTGGTTTGTCTGCTGGGACACATGACACGGCTAGACCAATGGTATCCTTCAAAGATTCTGCTTGTTCAATGGTGGTGATTGGAACTATGTTGAAATGTGATGGGAAGAATTTCGTGAATTCCTGCAATTTTTCCTGGGTTCTGTTGATGATGAAAATTCTGTGACATCCGAACTTGTGTAGTGCGTAGATGGCAGCTCTGGAGGTGCCACCAGCACCAATGACCAAACCAGAAAGACCGGAAAATCTTTCTGGAACACCGTTGGTTACCAAGGAGTTCTTAATACCCAACCAGTCGGTGTTGTCACCTCTGAATTTGCCGTTACCCAGTGGGATTACTGTGTTCACAGCACCAATGGTCTTGGCGGATTCAGTTAATTCGTCCATGTACTTGATGATATCAAGTTTCAAAGGAATAGTAACGGCCAAACCACCTAGACTCTTGTCACCATCCAGCAATTTTTCCTTGACCGATTCAATGGAGTCAGTCTCGAACTTGTCGAAATGATGAGGTAGACCTAAGACTTTGAAACCGGTGTTATGTAGAATAGGAGATCTAGAGTGACCAATTGGAGAGCCAACAACATAGAAGTTCTTCTTTTGGATACCACCCATTGATGTAAAGATTTCATTGATCTCAGAAACAGTCAATTGGCCAGGTGCAGCAGCCTCAGGAAGATGAGTAGATGTTACTGGAGTTAAGACTGTGTTCAAGACACGGGAAACACGGCCAACATCACCCATGTTTATGGCAATTAATGGCTTGATGGTGTGTTCAGCTCTGAACTTTTCTAAGTCCAAATTATCCTGGAAGCTCTTAGCAGTTCCAACAAATTTGACAATGTCCACATCCATAGCCAAGGCTTGATTGTATCTGTTCTCCCACTCGGCATCAGTCCATGGATAATCACCACTGAAATCATGATGAGAACCAATTATCTTGGTGTGTCCCTTGGTGTTCAAAACCTTGTACTGAATGGAGGTTGGTAGGGTCAATTCTAAGTCAATATAATCAACACCAACCTTTAAAGCAATTTGTAGCAATTTTAACATGGCTGCGTGATCCTCATCTGGGAACTTACCACCTTGCTTCTTGGTTCTAACGGTAAAGATAATAGGCAAGCCATCAGTAGCTGCTCTCAACATAGAAATTTGCTTGCTAACAAAATCTTCTTCGACATTGGATAGATGATCAACACGTACTTCAACAGCATCACAACCATAGGTGATGGATTTTAACGAGTCTGTGTATTCAGTCAAGTCATCAAAAGTCAAACAGACAAAAGCAGATCTTCTGGTAGGAATTGATGGAGTTTCAGCACCGGTGATGTTTCTCACAAACTTAACAAATGCTCTCCTCAAATTTTGGAATTCAGTCTCTGAGTTACAATGAGGAGCAAAGAAGGAATAATTTGAACAATCCTTGTACCAAGCTTCTCTTCTGTTCCAAACCTCTCTAATTTCCTCAACATAAGCTGGTCTAGTTGGATCACGTTGTAGGAACATTATGGTTTCTTCAATATCTCTATGTAGATGCAACACATAACCACCATTCTTAGCAAATGATTTCAATATGCGTCTTGATTCTGTACTTTCGACCAATCCACCACCCGAAGAGAATACAAAACCGGAATCACCGTAGTTTTCAATAACTTCTCTAAAGATTCTGGTTTCTTCCTCACGGAATTTATCCCAACCATGTTCACTAACATAGTCCTTGATCATTCCCTTACCGTACTTTTCCTCAAACAATGTATCTAGATCAACCAATTTGTAACCAAGAGCACCTGCACACCATTTACTGATAGTTGTCTTACCAGCAGCTCTCATACCGATAATGACAATACTTTTACTGTTTCCCTTTTTTTTAGTTTGCTTAATTGGTTCAGCACCATCTAACTTAGCCCCCAAGTTTGTGTGCAAAACATCCCACCAACCTGGCCAGGTTTTACCTGTACAATGTCTTTCTAGAATACGAACTGGGCTAATATGACCAGATACAGGACTTTGAGAGTTCACAATACCAGCAAGCAATGAAAAACTCATTGCAACACGGTGGTCATCATATGTACATACACCAATTGGTCCACTTGAGTCACTTGGAACCTTTAGGTCAGAAATGGAGTTCAAACCATGAATTTGAATACCATCTGGTAACTCATTAGTATGAACACCGAATTTAGCTAGCTGCGTTCCCATAGCTTCAATTCTATTACATTCCTTGACACGTTGGTTAGCAATACCCTCAATTGTAGTAGTATTCTTCGAAGCACTATCATCGTCATGTGCAACAGCTGCAACGACACATGCTGTCAAAAAGGCATCTGTCATTGGTTCCATATCAATATGTTTCAATGGTTTCAAATGGCCTGGAGCAGGACCAGTAACTGTGGTAGAGGTAGCTGTTTGTTCAACTGTACAACCCATAGGTCTTAAAACATCGGTAGCAAATCTAGCATCACCTTGTAGGGATTCAAAACCAATGTTTGGAACAGTAACTGTAGTACCAGTTAGAGCAGCAAATGCTAATGGATAAGTTGCACTGGAAGCATCACTTTCGATAACATACTCAGCCGGGTTAATGTATTGACCCTTAGGAATGTGGTAGGTGTATTCTTCAGTAGTTGAAGCTTCAACCTTAATACCAAACTTCTCCATCATCTTTATGGTCATATCAACGTAAAGTTTGGAAATTGGTTTACCACCAACCAAAGCCAGGGTCACTGGACTTTCAGCATATGGAGCACACATCAAGATGGAAGATACATATTGAGATGAAACGGTAGCGGCCAATTCAATTCTTCCACCCTTGAAAATTGATGCAGTGTAGACTTTGATTGGTAGACAACCCTCTGATTTCAAATAGTCAATTTTGGTACCATTGGCACGCAATGAATCAACCAAAGGACCAATTGGTCTCTGTTGCATTCTAGCGTTACCGGTCAATACGACATTATCCTTAGTAGAAGAGGATTGAACCAAGGCAGCAACCGTGGTTAGGAACCTAGAGGCGGTACCAGCGTTACCCAAGTACAATTCATCTTCAGATGCGACTAGAGTGGAGCCACCTTGACCCTCAACAACAACAGTTTCACCGTTGTCTTCCCAAGAAATATTGGCACCCTTCAGTTGTTGAACAGCAGTCAACATGTGCTTGGTATCGTCAGAATGTAGCAAGTTCTTGATTTTACAGGTACCCTTACCCAACGCAGCCAGAACCAAAGCTCTGTTAGAGATAGATTTAGAACCTGGAGGGGTAATTGTCTTGTGTTGATCCTTAGGAATGTTATCAAATGGGTAGACAAGAGTTTCGTCTGTTAAGACAAATCTCAGGTCATCATCAGAGACAACGTGTGCAGACTTACCGTAACACTTACCGATGGTTTCAAGGATGACAACCTTCTTCTTGGCACCGTCGTTCTTCTTATCGATACTCATCTTCTTCAGCAGCGTATCCAAGGGAGTCTTCTTATTCAGTGTCAACTCTCTGAACCATTTCTCCTCTGGAGACACGGGCAAGCCGTAAGCCACCAGGATCTTGGACAGCCTAGCCACCTGAGTTGGCGACAAGATACCCAAGTAACGAGACAGTTCAGCTTCCTTGATCATACCGATAGAGACACACTCACCGTGCAGCGCCTGTGGTGTCAGGATAGCCTCGTAGGCGTGACCGATGGAGTGACCGAAATTCAGCAGGTTTCTCAAACTGGACTCACGTTCATCAGAGGAGACCACCTCAGCCTTCACCTTGATACTTTCCAGGACAAGCTTGAAGACGTGTTCTAGGATGGACTCAATGTCGGAGTCCGACAACATGAACCCGTTGTGCTCAGCAATGGCAGCGTTGTTCACCACGTCCAAGAACTCGTCTGCATGTTCCTCGAGTCTCAAGAACTCATCACTGTTCCAGATACAAGCGGTCTTGATCACCTCGGCCATACCGTTGATGAACTCTCTCCTGGGCAAGCTCTGCAGCCACTTGATATCCACAAGCACAAACTGTGGCTGCCAGAACGCACCAATGAAATTCTTCCCTAGTGGAGTGTCAACGGCGGTCTTACCCCCGATCGACGAGTCCACCATCGCCAGCAGCGACGTGGGCACCTGCACAACACGCACACCACGCATGAAAGTCGCGGCAACGTACCCGATCATATCGCCAATGATACCGCCACCAATGGCCACAATCACAGTGTCACGCGTGCACCCTTCACTCAGCAGATAGTCCTCGATCTGCTCCTTGGTGGCCCTCGTCTTGTTAGCCTCACCGGGCTTCACCTCATACTGCAACACACGCGAACCAACAGGCAACTTCTCATGAAACAAACCAACAAGCTCCGTGTAGTATGGTACTTTCCCAACATTCGAGTCATTCACAATCACATACGTAGACGACTGGCACTCGTTGTAGACAGTATCGACAATGTGCCTTCCTACATTGTACCCGACATGTATGGTATCCTGCCCTAAAATGGGCACCTTAACCAACGGAACACTCATTTATATTCTTAGTGAGTTCCTTGATAATCTATAACTACTTTATAACCCAGTATTTTATTCTTTTTGTAATTCCAATTGATAAAAAAGAAATACTATATCTCAGCGGTTGTGCTATCGAGCAGCAAAAATGTTCATTTTTTTTTTTGCCCTTTCATCCGGGGACATTGAATACGTTCACGGTCACGTGTATTGAGTCATTAGCCATTACAGAGGGGTATATATATATATATGTAAAAATATGGATGTATAGATGTGTGTATGTTTTAGTTTGATGCAATCTCACCACCAGGCATCCATTGCGCGTCTCCAGAGGCGCCAGGCCAGTTTCCTTCCGAGGTATTTGCCCAGCAGAGGCAGCATGATCCAGTTCAACACCTGGTTGAGCTGTTGCAGGGACTGTTCCCACTGTTCTTGTGCATCCAGCAGCATCTTATACTCGTCGTCGTCGTCGCCGTCGTCGTGATCTTCGTCGTCGTGGTCTTCATCACTGTCTTCTATTCCATTGAACTCGGCAACGGGAACCACGATAGGAGAAGTGGTTGTAGCACCAGCACCGACCCCGGTCGGCGTTACAACCTCACCCCTCACAACATCGACGTAATCATCCATTGTTTCTTGTTATTGTAGTGCTCTTGGTATTGGTTGTTGGATGCTTACTCAACAGAAATTTCCAATATAAGCCTCCAACCAAAAAAAAAACCAAAAAAAACAAACGTTGTTTTCCAACAAAAAAGCTCGATGAGCTTCTATAAAAAGCCATGTGTCTTTGAACTATACATCTGATCTGTCTTATCTCAATCGAGCATCGCAAATAGTATCTTGGGATATGTGGTTTTTGCAGAAGTGTAGTGAGTCGCCTGGTGTGGAGAAGCTGCAGGATTTGCAGTACAAGGTGGTGGAAGATGGCGGTGTCGAAGGCACGCAGCGTGTGATGCCGTGTGGCGTGAACCAGTGGTACTTCCACAACAGTGACGCGGAGCTGAAGACGCCTACGCTGCTGGTGCACGGCTACGGTGCCTCTTCTGTCGCGTACCATCGCTGTTTCAAGCAGTTGTCGGGCCACGTACGCGACCTGTACGCCATCGACCTGCCGGCCAACGGGCTGAGTGAGGCTCCTGAGCTGGTGATAAGAGACAAGAAACAAGGCGTGAAGCTGGTGCTGAACTCGTCGAAGATCAAGCTGCTGGAAGAGAACAAGTTCCAACTTGCCTCATCATCGTCGTCGTCTTCGTCGAGCTACGCTCTGAAAAATGACGACACACCCAACGACACGGAGGTGGAGAACGAACTGCGCAACAAGACACACCTCGAGAAGAAGCAGTTCCTGCAGCAATACGAGAACTACTACCTGGACAAGATCGAGCAGTGGCGGAAGGAAAATAACGTTGAACGGTTCAACCTCGTGGGACATTCGTTTGGAGGGTACCTGTCATACAAGTACGCCCTAAAGTATCCCGACGCAGTGGAGAGGCTCTCGTTGTTGTCACCGCTAGGTATGGAGCGTAACATCCACTCCATCAACAACACTTTCAAGGAGAACGTTGTCTATGAGCTGGAGGAGTCTGACCCGTCGTCCAACTTGTACTGGCGTAAATGGGAGGTGCCCAAGGTGCTGTTCGAGAACCAGTTTAGTGTGCTGCGGTGGATGGGCCCCGTGGGTTCCAAGCTCTGTTGGGGGTTCATCAACAGGAGCTACGGCAAGGTCCCGAGCCAGGCCTACAGAGACTACCTTTTCGAGTCCTTCTTGGGCAAAAAACCGTTTGCCAAACAGAACGTACACAGTTTGAAGCACCTGTTTACGCAGGGCCTGTTGGCGCGTGACCCAATCATGGACACCATCGGGGACCTAAAAGTACCCAAGGTCTCGTTGTTCTATGGGGACCACGACTGGATGAACAGCCATGCGGGGTACTTGATGATGGAGCGGTTGAAGAACCTGAGAAGATTCACCGCAAACACCACAGAAACATACGTCGAGGTTCCCGACGCTGGCCATAACTTGTTCATCGACAACCCAGAATACTTTAGCAAGAAACTGATCGAGTTCTTGAAGAATTGATACATTTTACATTCACAACTTTCTTATACACAAAATACTTACTTTATTACGAATATATCCTTATATAAAAGCCCAATACAAATACAATATAACGACCATGATACAATTAATACGATAATATCAGCACAAGATCAATACGATAAGATCAATACGACAAATACAAACAAAATACTTATTATTCCAGCAAAAATCACGCATTGTAAGCGATGCTCATCGCTGGAAAAAAAAAATTTATTAAAAAAAATTTTGTTGTGCATGTGGAAATGTTGCAACTATGATTTGATACTGGCTTCTTTACTTTGTGTAACTGAATAAAGATATCCTTGATTGTTTTGTTAACTGCTGTTACGATGGGCCAGAACTTGGCGTGTGAAAGTTGCAGGCAGAGGCGACGGAAATGCGATTCTTCGATGCCTTGTAGGGCATGTGCGGAGAAGGGCATCGAGTGTGTCAGGGCTAACAAGGATTTGAGAAGGAATAGAGGCACGGCAAGCTATTTGAGAACTCTGGAGACTCGGGTCGCTGAGTTGGAGCACGCTATATCGGTTTTGAAGCGTGGTGTAGACGGTAGGTCCGGATCACAGGACTTGGTAAGTGGTGGAGACGGCGACGGCGACGGCGACGATGTGGAAGTGTTCAAACGGGAACATGAAGATACAGACAAGGTTTCTAACAAAGTAAACACCAATATCGGTATATATCCTTCAAACTCGCTTTCGTTTCAGCGTCCAAGGCCCAATGTTACAGAGACTAGCTCACAAACGGAGCTGGTAGAGCTGCGAAATGATCACGATATACTGGAGGGTCTGTCATTGTTCTTTAAATGGTTGTATCCAGGACATTTCATGTTTATTCACAGAGAGACATTTCTTAACGCCTTCTACGGCGATTTTAATACCAAGAGCTACTACTGCTCAAAAGAACTAGTATATGCAATATTTGCTTTAGGTGCTCAAATAGCCTCCAAGGATACTCCGTTATCCATGAAGGCAAGAACATTCTATGAGAAGTCGAAGAACATAGTATTAATGAAGATATTTCAACTTGACGGAAACAAAAACGAAGAAGCTACATCTTCTTCAAAACTTGCCATAATTCAAACCCTGCTATGTCTAGCATTCTTTGATATTGGGTTTGGTGATAACCCGATGGCCTGGTACTTGTCTGGGCTAGCGTTCAGGATTTCTCATGAAATTGGGTTACATCTGAACCCAGAGGCCTGGAGTCATGTTTATGAAGATGACCTCTCTGGGATGGATGTTGAAGTGCGTAGTAGAGTGTATTGGGGTTGTTATATTGCCGATCATTTAATTGCTTTGTTGTTTGGTAGAACTACCATTTTGAAGTTATCAAATTCAACAGTCCCTGAAACCGATGAATTACCGGAGATTGAATCAGGTATAGAAGATTTCATCTTTGATCCCAAATGTACTCTCTCAATGGCAAAACCGTTAAAAAATCTGATCGTTGTATGCAGAATTACAGAGGTTTTTGCCCCAAAAATCTTTGGACAGAGTGGGTTCCCTATGCAAAGAAGAGAACATATCTCGAAATTTAATTTGGAAATGTATAACTGGAGAAAAGAACTATCTAAAGAACTTAGCTGGACTCGTACAAGCATTCTGAAACTTAAGGAATTTAACCCATCCAGAGCTTACATTTGGTTTCATTACTACCTAGTGCTGATATCTTATAACAAACCATTCCTTGATGAATTACAATTAAGCAGAGATCTCGTATCAGAACATATAGAAGAACTGTCATTATTACTGAGGAAATGGGAGAAGTGTTTCCACAACTTTCAAACTGTAAATCTATATATGGTTTACTGCGTGATTGTATCTCTGCAATGCATGAAAACAGGGAAGATCGGGAAACAACATTACCAGCAATTCATAAATTTCTTAAAATCACCATCCTTGAATTATGACATTGGTTATAAGTTTGTTGAGATCGACAATGAAAACTCTGGTAATGAACCTTTGGACTTTTTGGGAACATTATCGAACGGAACTGATTTAAAATTAGAATATAATCTAGACTTCACTTTGTTGAACGAAATTGATTTACTAATCGGTGGTAATAGTTCATCTGCAATGATGCTTTAGATCCTTTGAAATGTTAAAAGTTAATGAACATTGAAATGACTTGCTTTCTATACATTGACCTTGTAAGGAAAAAAAGATCCAAAAAGCAATAAAAATAAAAATAAAAAGGTAAGAAAAAAATGTTCTTACTGTTGTAATCCTATATAATTATCTATATTCCTTTTATGTACCGTTATTTAACGACATTGTCATAAGTTTTCTTTTCCGATAACTCGTTGCGGATGAAGCACAATTGTTAACAAAGAATATATGTTCTTATATTTTTATATAATTTAGTTACATTTTGCTGAAATATGATCGACTAGATGTGTTCTTACAAAAAATATGCAAATCCGTATGTAGGTCAGTTATGGATATTAACAGTTTCATACAGCAACCAATACTATGACAAGAATTTGGAATCTAAATGTATTCCTCAGATATTGATCTATCGATAAAAAAGATCAAAACTTCCTTTCTTCAAAATCACAAGTTTAACTCCTTCAAAATGTGCGAAGCTAGTTCCTTATATAGCCATGTGTTACCAGATACCTTCTTGAAATGAACGCCTGCCAAGCCAACAATACGAACTTTAACAATGTGAATTTCGAACTTGACTTTATTTTTATCTCCAGCCAAATTCGATAAATCTTGCTGTTCTTGATCCAAGTCAGGTCTATTCATATTTTGAACTCTTGATGTTGTCAATATATCATCGATATTTTGTACATTCTCGAGGGAGGTCGTAGAAGTCTCGTCTGTAGGCGTATTATCCATGGTAGCGGTACTTGGCGCAATTGGAGACATAACCTCCGATATATTACGTTGATGTTCGTTGGCAGCAACTGGCGTTGCAGGAATCATTGGTGAATTCTTCATTGAACCTTGCCTTCTAATAGAGTTCTGTCTAGATCCACTGCGTATAGTCCTGTAGGTTAGTGCTTGATTCTCAATAGGTGTTGGAAGCTGTAGGTGATTTTGAGAGGACTGGCTAGAATTATCTGTATTAATTGTTAGCGAGTGGTTCAAATTCTCAGTGCTATTATCCGGTCCATTGAATATAGTTGCATTGTTATCAGAATCCAAGAAGTTTAGATAACCTTGATGAGTACAAATAAACCCACCTTTAACTTCCTTGAATTCAATGTTCATTTTCTTTAATACATTTATAATATTATAACGAACGATGGGTAACGGCTTAGAAGAAGTAGTTTGAACTGAGAAAAAACCTTTCAAGAATAAGGATCTTGGGTAGTCAATAGATGGCATTGTGCCAGGTGGTGCATGTGCTGCCTGTTCCAAAATTTGTTCCTCTGTGAGCTCTTGTTCAACATCTTGTCTTTGCATAGTTGCCAAAGTACTCAAGTTGCCAGATTTGTTACCGAATGGCGATCTGTTACTATTCACGTCAGACCTATTATCATCACTACTTTCCAAAAATCCGGCATCTTCAACATCAACACCATTAATGTTTGTAGGAACAGGAGGTCTAGTAAACTTAAGAGATTCCCTCCTTGTGTGACCAACCGACTTGGCTCTGGCACTTGGATGCAATTTCCTTCCTTTGGCAACAAGTAATGGTGGGAGTGGTTTATTCTCATCATAATCTGGAGATGAGGTTTCAAGATTCTTAGGATTAGTATCAACCGTTAGATTATCCATTTCCTTTGTCAATTGTTGCTCAACAAGACTATCAGCATTAGCAGGTAATGCAGGTAGTCTCTCTGGATTTGCAACCTTAGTGGAAGCAGATCTGATTGGTAGATTATTTCCATACGTGTTGAGATTGTTATTGGTATTATTGGTGTTATTATTAGTAGTATGATTAAAATCGATATTGTATGCTGGTTGGGAAGTAGGACCAGGGACATATTCCGAAACTGTACGGGCATGTGTTTTTGGTGCTCTCTTTACAATGTTGATATTTGGTGAAGGATGAACTTGTATTTGCGGTTGTTGAGCTAATTGTGGATGTTGTGATAATTGAGGTGATTGCGGTTGACGCTTTTGGGATATCTTTCTGAAAAGACCTGATAGTTTTCTCTTTTCTGGTGATTCCATTGAGCTGGAACCACTTGGTCTTTGTTCATATTCCTTGGACAGCACTGATGGTGATAAAACTGTATTTAGATCGTCGTGTATATCCGAATTCTTTCTCGTTGTAGGTGAAGTATGTGCTTGTTCTGGCATCGTAAGTTTTGGAGGTACCATGATATGTAGTGGTGTGGCAGTTTTTCTGTCTCTTGCTGGTGATGGTTGACCTGCTTGTTGAGGTGTGAACTGTCTGCTAGAGTAGTTCCGAGCTGCTATGGTACTAGAGTTTGCAGATGACATTCTTGGAGTTGCCATAACATAATCAGTACGGTCAGACACAGATTTACGATCTGTTTCTGAATTTTGAGGTCTCTCAACAGTCAATTGTTCCTTGCCTTGCTCAATTTGAGGAGTTGGGATAGATGGTGGTGGGTTCTCAACTGTCTGTTGCAACTGCTGTTGAATATGTTGTTGCTGTAATTCCTGTTGTTGCCTTTGTTGCTGTTGCTGTTGCTGTAAAATCATTTGCTTCTTCTGCATCTTCGCTATCTTTCTTTGTAACATTTCAGAAACTAAATAATATATGGACAGAAGCGGATGGTAGGCCCTTGTCGGATCCTCAAACGATACATTATTAGAACCTTTATCCAGTTGAAAGTTGATGGAGGTGCCCCTAATTTCGAAATGTGTTTGTCCATGATTCGTAGGTCCCGTAATTGACTGTAATCTGGACCAATATTCATTAGACAACTCCAGATACGATGGGTCCGATACTATAGTTGTCAGTAGTCTCCTAGTTTCTTCAATATCTTCTATAAATTCTAGTCTGAACATCTCTTTCAAAACTTTCCCTTCAATCATCTCTGGTGTCAGTGGGATTCTATTAGGCACATAAGAAGGAGCTGCATTTTCATAGCCTCTCATCATCCATGGGTGTTCAATCACTTGTTTCAGTGAGGCTCTCTTTGTAGGATCAACAACCAGCATTTTAGACAGCAGTGACATAACCTCAATTGATAAATGCTGTGGATATTCAACTCTACCTCTTTTAATCTTCTCATGCAGTACACTTGAGTTCTCGTCATCAAATGGCACTTTACCGCAGACTAGCACGTATAAAACCACACCAAACGACCATACATCAACCTCTGGACCAATATATGGATGTGCCTTAAGTAGTTCGGGTGCAGCAAAATACAAAGACCCACAAAAGGTGTGGAGTTGTTTCCTCGTATCGTAAACGTTAGACAAACCGAAATCAATAATCTTAATCTCACCACTGTTTGAGATCATGATATTCTCAATCTTCAAATCTCTGTGTACAATATTGTTCATGTGCAGGTACTGTAACGCACTCGCAATACCTCTTGCAAACTTCCTCGCGTGGTGTTCACGCAAAGAACCATGTTGGATAATATAGTCCAATAATTGGCCACCCGCCACATACTCAAACAACATGTAGAAATGGTTAGACATCGTACACATTTCAAACAGCCGGCATATATGTGGATGGTAGAATATCTGACCGAGCGATGCTTCACGTATGGCTCTTTTATCCCTCGAAATCTCCTTCTCTAACTTCTTCTGCCTCTCCATAATCTCCTGGTCGTTCTTCGGAGGAGGCATCGACTGCTCTTTATGTAAAAACGCTTTGGTGGCCCTGTTCACTATCTTAATCGCACATACCTCATTCGTGTACCTGTGCTTCGCCAGCTTAACTTTACCCATAGACCCAGCACCCACCGTCTCCAAGAAATCCCAGTCTCCCAACGCCTTCCTATGAAACTGCTTCATGGGCACATTAGCACTCTTGTTATTATTAACTTTAGGCTGCTGCTCAATCTGCGCAGGTCCCATCAGCGTATTATTATTTGTATTCGTAGTTGTAGTTGTATTCTGATTCTGATTCCTTCCCATCATCCTCAAAGACGCAGGCGCCATTACACTCGGCTGTTGTTCTCCATTCCCATGGTTATTCCCACTACCACTTCGTATCTCAGAATGCCCGATCTTAAACCCAGCATTCACCTGATAATCCTGCTCCATTTATTAAAAAAAAAAAAAAACACAAAAGAATTGTTGTTTGTAAGGCTTAAGTATCAATTCGTTATTTGAATCTATTTTCCCCCTTATTAAACAATTCCAAAAGGAGTTTCTCTCTCTTCAATTCAATTCAATTCAATTCAATTCAATTCGAATTGAACCAAAAATTTTTTTTTGCTTTGGTATTGTCTTTCTTTCTTTTTGTTTAAATTTTTCTTTCTCTCTCTCTCTCTTTGAGGGGGGGGGGGGGGATATTTCTTTCTCTCTCTGTGTGTGCCCTCCCCCCCCTCCACTCGCTGCTAAGACAGAGACGTTCACCGTTCAATTCCCGTTGGTTGCAGATTACCACAACGTGATGATTATCACGTTGTATATACGTTGTATATATATATATTGTATAATATTGTATATATATTGTATATATATTGTATATACGTTGTATATATATTGTACTATAGCAGTGTTGTTGATTGTTGTATTAGATATACTGTAGTGTAAACGTTATATCTGTGTTTTCCCCTCCCCGTGCTGTTCTGGGGGATTTCTGTACAAGGGGTTACATACACACTTTCATATGATCGTTTTTTTCTACTGGTTTTTTTACTACGTCCTTTTCTGTGGGTGTTTCCCTTTTTTTATTGCATTTTCCCTATATTTTCCATGTCGTGGTGTACGTTGAAGTTGCTCACAGTGTTTAATATTTATTATTATGGTGTGGTGTAGTTGGAAGGGGGGTGTTGTGATATATTATATTATACAAAGGATGGTTGAATATACATATATATATGTATATATATATATATATACACACCGCCGGGGACCGGCGGTGTGTGTGTGTGTGTATACAATACCGTATATACAGTATTGTATATACAGTATTGTATGTACAAATATATGATAACAATTCTAAAACGCTCCCATTGTATTGTACATTACTTGTAGATGCGGTGGTGTAAGCATGTGTTATATATGGTAATTTGTTAATTGGTCTGCATAGCACCGCCATTCTCCCATTGCCCGCTGCTTTGCTTGTTACTATGGCGTATACTATGATAATCCCTCGCCTTTATTTTAATTTTAATTTTTTTTTTTTCGAGACAGAGAGAGAGAGAAAGAGCCCTCTCTTTCAAAAAACAAACAAACAAAGACAAGATAAAAAAGTTTGGAAATAAGCTTTGAAAGGGAAACAGATCTTAATTGCAAACGAGAGCAAGAAGAGATTGAGAGAGAGAGAGAGATAGCGACAACAATGGATTTTAATGAGGATGATTTGTTTGGGTCGCCTATAGGAGAGGATGATTTGATGGCGGGGATGTTGGAGCCTACACAGGATATGATGGCGGGTCTGGGAGACGGGGCTTTGGGACAGCCAGATTTAGGGCAGACTGAGCTTGGAACAAACGTATTAGGTCAAGGTGAGTTAAGGCAAAATGAATTAGGGCAAGGTGAGTTAAGACAAGGTGAAATTGGACAAGGTGAGTTAAGACAAGGTGAACTTGGACAAGGTGAACTTGGACAAGGTGAGTTGGCCATTGGAGATGCGTTCTTACAAGAGGGTATAGTAGGACCAGAACAGCAAGAGCGGTCGGTTTCTTCGACGGCAGAGCCTTCGGTAGAACCAACAGATGAGCCGGAGCAATCTCAAGAACCAGAACTTACAGAAGAGCCGGAGCAATCACAAGAACCTGAACTCACAGAAGAGCCGGAGCAATCGCAAGCGCCTGAAGAAGAAGGTGACAATGAAGAGGAAGATAATGCAGAGACTTTAGGAGAGGATATGGATGTTGAACCAGAGATTGAGCAACAAGGTGAACAATTGGCTCCTTCTGGGAATGCAATGGAAGAAGCAACTGCTGACGATGCTAAAACAGAAGAAATACAGAATGATATTCCTGAAGACAGAGTGCAAGAGGAAATGCTTCAGAAGCCTGAAGAAGAGAAATCTGATGTAAATGCACAGGTGGATATGATACCTGAAGCTGGATTACAAGATACAGAGGAGAATGTTCATGAAGAAAAACCTGTTGAGAGTACACTACCTGCTGTTGAAGGATTCGATGTACATATGCAAGATGTCAATGCTTCTGAAGAAAATGTATCTGATACTGATGGAGGCGCTCCTAAAGACAACGTCACCGACCATGTTCCTACTGATGCAGGTGAAGGTAAACAGTCTGACACTAATTCACCTGAGAATGAACTACTCGATACGCATACTACTCAAAATGAACAAGTAGACAATCATTTCAATCAAGATGAACCAGCACACACACATACCACTGAAGATGAACCATCTCATCACACACAAGCGACTCAAGATGAACTGACAGATACACATGATGAACCAGCAAAAATACATGCAACTGAAGATAAACTACCTGAAGAATCACTAAATGAAATCAATGATCAAATAAATACAGAGCAACCGCCACTTACTGAAACTGAAAGTTTTACTGGAACTTTTCAAAATGGTGACCATAGTGTTCCCGAACAAGTGTCAGAAGAACAAGATAAACAAGAAGAAAATACGGAGACTGAAACTAATATCGAGAACGAAAATCATGAGTTAGGAAATGAACAGAAAGAAATGGATGTACCTGAACCTTTAGTCACGAGTAACAGCAACGACGATGACAATGATAATGACGACGATGACGATAAAGATCTATTTGGTGATGACACTGGAAATGAATCATCGGGTGATGCTGGTGATGCTGAAAACGCTATCACCGATGACCAAGAAAACAAGGAGGATCAAGCAGTCGAACAAAAAGAAGCCGTGATGGAACCTGTTATGCCTGTTGTAGAATCCGAGCAAAATGAAGATGAAACGAAAGAGTTTGAAACTCATGCATCTGAAGCTACTTTACCAAATGCAGAAGTTGATGAGACCGGAAATATTGATGAGAGTAAACCTACTGATATAGCTGATAAAGATGGTGACATAGACATGGAAAAGAATAGTGATAAATCTCCAGGTCAACCAGATAACTATGATGCTAAACTTGCGCCTGAAAACATGGAAATTGATTCTACTACACAAGCTGTCGAGGAAGAAAAGGAGAGTATTAATGAACCAACGGCTATAAATATTGATAACGAAAAACAAGAAGAGAAACCAAGTGCTGAATTAAAAGAAGAAGAGGATGAGTCAAGCTCAGATTCAAGCTCACCAGAGAGTGTCAACGATTCTATTATTGAGGATGCACCTTACTCATTTGCACAAACGCACGAAATTGTTATCCCAAGTTACTCAAAATGGTTTGATCTACGTAAAATCCATGAAATTGAGAAAAAATCTCTGCCTGAATTTTTCACTAATCGTATTGCATCAAAGACTCCAGAGGTATACGTCAAGTATAGAAATTTTATGGTTAATGTTTACAGACTGAATCCAAATGAATATTTCACCGTCACTGCCGCTAGAAGAAATATTTCTGGTGATGCTGCCGCTCTATTCCGTATACATAAGTTCTTAACTAAATGGGGTTTGATAAATTATCAAGTAGACTCCAAGTTACTGCCAAAAAATGTTGAACCACCTTTTACTGGTGACTATGCAACCAGACATGATGCCCCTCGTGGTTTGTTCCCATTTGAAAGTTATAAACCATCTGTCCAATTACCTGATATGGCCAAACTGAAGAAAATGATGGACGTCAATGATTCAGAAAGTGCATTATACCGTTATTTGAAGGAAGAGAAAAGAAAATTCATTGAAGCAAAAACCGAAAATTCTACCAATCAAAAAGCAGCTACCGGACCTCATGTTGCAGATGTCAAGAAAGAGGAATCAAATACCGAGAGGACACATGCTGCGTCTGGCGAACATGCCCATGATAGTGCCACTCTTCATAGATTACACAATCTAAAGAGAGTACAAGAAGCACATTTCAATGAAGAACATAAACTAAAGAGACCTAAGATTTTGGAAGATCATTCTGACGGTTGGAAGAAAGAAGAGACACAAAAACTTCTAGATGGTATACAAAAACATGGTGTTGACTGGTATAAGGTTGCCTCTGATGTTGGTACCAGGACTCCAGAACAATGTATTTTGAAATTCTTACAGCTACCGATCGAAGACAAATTCTTATACAACGGTGAAGGCGGTAAGGACCTAGGTCCTATTAAGTTTGCTCCTCATTTACCTTTCTCCAAGAGTGAGAATCCTGTACTTTCTACCATTGCATTTTTGGTTGGATTGGTTGATCCTCAAATTGTCAAAAACATGACCAACAGAGCCATTCAAAAGATAGAAGATGTACATGAGCAGAACCTAAAGAACACTAAAAACGATGCAAAGGAAGGCTCTGAGATAGCTTTGGCCTCTCTTGGTGTACGCTCTGGCATATATGCTAATAACGAGGAGAAGCACTTACATACTCTATCACATGAACTAGTTCAGGTTCAAATACAGAAATTGGAAGCAAAACTTGAGTTATTGAATAAAATGGAGAGAACCTTCGACTTGGAGAAGAAACTTTTGGAAAAGCAACAAGAGACCCTGCTGATGCAGAGATTACAAGCTGTCAAGAACGCCAAGGCTGTGGCCGATATTACATCTAAGATAATTGACGATATTGACGACAAGGAAGAACTGAAAAAGCAGTTGGATATATTAAAGGAGCAAATTTCAAACCCGCTAACTCCTTCCTTTGCTGTTCCAACAGAGGTATCAAAATCGACAACTACACTTTCGGAACCAAAGGAAATAAAACCAGTATCGATCGAAGCTCCACAATATTACCGTTACTGGTCAGCATAATCCGTTACCCTTAATTCATATCTTCTCATTGATTTGCTTTTCTCAATTCACAATACTTTCTTTTTTTACCATGCCTTTCTTTTCACATTCTTTTGAAACCTAATACTATTTCTTCATCACCTCGAGTCAAAATAAATCGCTTCCGTTTTCTTCCATTCTGGCCTCACGAGAAGTAATATAATACTATGTAACATTTCACATAAAAAATAGCAACAACTTGTAATAATACTATAACCATTATATTAATACTTCAAACTCAGCTCGATTAAATAAAAGCTGAAATACATTTCGATAATACATCACATGCAAAACGTTTCCTGGGATATGAATCCATCGACCCTTAAAAGAAAAAAAAAATCCAAATAAAAAAAAAAAATGTATGTTAAATATTATTGAATAACGGTATTGTTCACACCAGTTTAAATTACCAAATTGAACTGGTATTTGCATCGAGACTTGACAAGGGGTTTGTGCTTTTTATCAATAGAAAAAGAAGAAAAAGAAGATGAAGCTGACTTCGATATTCTACGTTGCAGGTGCATTAGCGATAAACTGTAAGAACCACAATGTACTAAGCAACTACCAAATTGCAAACACTGAGCTTTTATTTGAGAGTGATGTGGATACTCCGCCATCCAAGACACATAGCTCATGGTATATTAACCCTTGTGAGCAGCCCAGCAAGAAGGACAGGCCATCTGAATGTGGAAGTGATGACTTGGTCTGTGGGTTAACGCGGGTCAAGTTGGACAACAAGGACATGTTGACGCAGATTATTGATATTCACAAGAGCACCAAATATGAAATCAGCGAGAATACAGAAGAACAAGGTGTTATATTCACATTTCCAGGTGTTAAATGGGGCAGTAACACTTTGAATGCCGTACTTGAATTTATATGTGACAATAACTTGAAAACCGATGAAATCCTTGACTCAGTTTGGAAACCAGATCAAGTTGATATAATCTTAAGAGGACCTTCTGGATGTAAACGTGATGGAAACAATGATAATAACAACAACAATGATAACAATGGTGACCAGAACAAAAAGCCCGAAACAAAACCAAGTTCTGGTAGAACCTCTTGGTTTACATGGCTTTTCATCTGGGCTCTACTGTTTACTCTAATATATCTACTGGTGATCTCATACCTGAACACCAGAGGTGGGTCTTTCCTGGACTTCCGTAATGAATTCGTCGAAAGAGGTACTGAGTTCGTCACGTCATTGCCTACTTTCATCAAAGAAGTCGCCAACAAAGTATTAGGAAACAGAGAAGCTGCCAGCGGTCGTGGTGGATACAGTGCTGTATAGTAATAATTATAATAATAATAATAATCATACCATTACTTATGATATAATATGTTAAAGAAAAGCTAGAAGTTTTATAAAATTCCGTTATGTAAGCAAGAATGTAATAAAATACGTAATTTGAGTCGTACTTCCCTCTTTAAAGGAATGAGATAGGGAAGAGTATTGGGGGATATTGTATTTTAGTGCCAAGAGCTGCAAAGTCTACGGTAAACACACCTATCTAATCCAACAAGAAATAAATGGCAATTGAGCTATCGGGAGCAGATCTCCCTGGAATGGGGTTTTATCATGAACAGAGGGCTCGGTTTCGCAACCTTTTCACTGCAAACCTATGGCATATCAGTTTAATGCATTGGTTCTTGCTTTTGAACTGGATCAACCTATTGTGGAGGTACTATTCGAGGTATTATAGAGATTTGTATGGACGTAACTCACTGTTTGCATCTCAGATATCGAACTGTCTGCTATTCGGATTGTCAGACATATTGGCACAGTCTATAACATGTTATTTCAATCGGGAAATGGATCCTGTACCTAAGATAATAGACGAAACTGTTCAAAATCTGGTACCATTTAACTCAGTTCCACTACCTGGTGTGGATCTGGAAGCTGCAGAACAGGACATGGTACCTGAATCAGATTATGAAGATAACTTGTCTGTATTTAATGACTACGGTGAGTATGAAACCAGTAATGACGATATCATATTCCAGTCTGAGAGGATAGTAAGGTTTCAGTTTAGAAGATGGTTTGGTTTCATGGGGTGGGCACTGTTCATATCTATTTTTCAAGTTCCATGGTACAAAATTCTGAATGCTTTCTATACAGAGGATCCTACAGTTATACAAGTTCTGGAGAGAGTGCTCACAGATCAATTATTGTACTCGCCAGTTTCATTATACTTTTTCTTTATGTACTCAAACTATGTTATTGAGAAGGGCGACAAATACTCATTTAGCATCAAAATCAGAAGATTATACATTACTACACTGGGCTGTAATTACATGGTTTGGCCTTTAATGCAATTTATTAACTTTTTAATAATCCCCAAGCACTACCAAGTACCCTTCAGCAGTTGCGTAGGTGTTGTATGGAACTGTTTCTTGTCAATGAGGAATGCTTCACATTAGAATCGAATTACTTTACGAATATCATTAACGAACTGCGGAATCTATATTTTAATACCCAAAATTTCATTTAGTTATCTATCCTTGTTTTTTTTTTTTTTGGAAATCACTAGTCATTATATATATATATATATATTAACACGAAATTTGTTAGACATAAATACATTACAGAATAGCAATATAAACTACACAACAAACCCATCAGATATACCACGTAGTATGTTCTTGTATCTCTTACTACTCACCCTCTTTTTGAATGACTTTTTGACCTTAGGTGGTAAGGACATTAAAATATAATAATTAAAAAATGACCACACCATAATAAATATTAAAAATGCATTAGGAACAGATGTTAGTTGTAAAGACTTACCTAGTCCACAGTCAGGGTTGATAAACATCAAAATTATACTGACCACAATAGACAGAACAATATCCTTCACAAATGGACCATTTTTCCACATCGCCTCTCTATATGGAGGACCGATAGACAAAACAATTGATGTTATAATGTATTGGAAATTTGAGATGAAAAATAGCACTGTATTGTCAGAAGACTGAACAGCATCATCACCACCGACAATTGGTTTAATATACCACGATCTACCTTGAATCCACAACCAGGGCAAGAATTGGAACAAGAATAGAATGAGGATATCCAATAGCAATGGAACCAAAATTTTTGGCGAGATTAAATTAGCCGATGGTCTCTTTCTGGAAAGTTTATCGTATGGTTTTGACCAAGACATTGTCACAGCAATTGGAACAATCAATAAAAGATCAATGTACAAAAACTGAAAGTCTCCCAAATTTGAACCACGACTGTATAGAATCGTAATGGTGATAAATTGAATAGCAGAGTACAAACTCATGTATTGAAAACAAGCAAACGAGGTAACCAAGGATGCTCTGCCCTCTTTGATGACGTCCAAGACACAGCTAATATCAAATATCTTTGACGTAAATGGGGCTGCAACAGAAGCTTCCGCTTCTGATAGTGATATACCAACATCAGCGGCCTTCAGTGCACCACAATCGTTCGCACCATCACCACAAAACCCCACAGTATAATCAATCTTCTGTAGTTGCTCAACTAATTCGTGCTTTTCATCAGGTGACATTCTTGCAAAGATATTACCTCTTAGTAGTATTTCATTAATATATTCAGTGGAATAATCATTTTCATGACTAAAAATTATTCTAAAAGCTTCACCTGTTATTGCAAGAGAATACTCCCCCTCGAAGCTGTCCAGTGTTTGGAGGGTAAAAGTGTCCAATATATATTCTGGATTGGTGATATCATTCCAATGGATGACTGGATCATTAGTCATATCACTATATGAAACTGTTGGAACGTAAACTCTTTCGTCATTGATTAAGTGACATTCTTTACCGACAGAGATAGCTGTTAGAACATTATCACCAGTGCACATAACTGTTCTTATATTCGCATTCTGTAATTCCTTTAGAGTATTTGATGTTGTCGGTTTCAATTTATTTTGAAAAATAATGAAACCTAAGAATTCAAGATTGGATTCAACTTCTTCACGACGGACTCTCTGTGAATATAACCATGTTTTCTTTGCAAGTGTTTTCCCTGCACATGCTATAACTCTATAACCATTATGGGTATAGTGGTTTAATACATCATCATAATCAGAAGGAATTGTAGATGGGTTACATAAATCAACAATAACCTCAGGTGCACCTTTGGTGTAAGCCAAATAGACACTCTCGTTATTAGGTTTAACTATGACACTCATTCTCCGTAAATCAGAGAGGAACTCAAAACTTCTAATAATTCCCAGAATATTGTTAGGATCGTTCTGAACAAATTTATTCTTTTCGTCATTTCCATTAGGATGTACTATTGCTGGAATTATGTCCGCATTTTCTGGGAAGTTGTCACCTTCATGTCTTTCCTCATATAATGAATGGAATTGTTGATCTTGAAGATCCTCTTCATATGACCAACCGGTAAATTGAAACATTTTAAAATCAAGAGGATCACCTAATAACTCACCATCAACCACACGCAAAGAGTGGCATGTCAATAAAGATATCAAAAAGTTTCTTGATTTTATATCTAAAGGTGAACTGCAGTCTTTCAATGAAAATTTAGGGAAAACATCATGAATATCGGTTATTATTTCACCAAAATTAGATCTACCTTTAATAATGGGATTGGCAATACGTACACCTAATACGTCTAGACCATCCTCAGTTAAGGTACCAGTTTTATCAAAGCACATTAAGTCTATTTTACCACCTATATTAACACGAGTTGGAGCAATACAAAATATACCTTTATCCTTGAGTCGGCTTAAAGCAAAACTAGTACCAATTGTAAGTGTGGCAGGTAATGCCGGAGGTACAACAATTGTGATGATGTCTAGTGCTCTCAGAATCATGGTTTTTTTATCTAAACCCAGTTTAATAAAATTGATACAACTGATTGAGAAACCAAATATGGCAATAATCGCCATGAATCCAATATATTTGAACGAGTCACTGTAAAATTTGAACCCTGATGGTTTAGGGAAAACCATTGAACGAATCAATGACCCCTTCGTGGTAGAAAACCCTGTTCTTACAGCCATGGCTAAGGCTGCAGTACCACCAACAGGGACTTTTGCTCTAATGAGAGTTGTTCCATTGAATAAAAATGACTTTGAAACAAAAGTAGAAACTTGTGTATTCTGGAAATCGTCAAGCAGTTGTAACATGGTTTCTTCACTTGCAGGAAATTTAGAAACTGGGACAGATTCACCTGTCAGCATTGCTTCGTTAACAATACAGTCACCGGACAACAAAATGGAGTCACAAGGAAAGGTATTAAGAGCCGGATCAGAAACTTCATAGATGTCACCAGGAACTAATTCAGAAGAGCTAATACTAGACCAGAAACCCTCTCTTAATACACGTACTTCACAATTGAAATAACTCATCTCTGATAGAGTTTTCGATATTCTTTTTGTTTCGAGTAATGTGTCAACAATTGACATGACAGATATGAGGAAAATACAGCCAGCATAGTAGTAATATTCATCCAAACTCCAAAGAATGATAGATAAAATCTGAAAGACATAAAATGGATGCAACACCTCGTTAAATAAGATCTCAGAGGTTGTCTTCATCTTCAAATTGATTTGATTTTTATCAAAGGCAAGTATTCTATCTTCTTGCACACCAGCAGAAAGTCCCTTCGAAGTATTTTCTATATCGACCCAATCAAAGTCGACCCAGTTATTGTTGGTTTTGAAAATGTCATCTACAGGGGAATAAATAAATTTAATATAACGGTATTGGAATGAAATTAAAATCGGAACATTGGGGTTTGAGTCACTAGTATGATGATGTCTTTGGAACAATTCATCCACATTTTCCTCGGTCTCCTTCGTTTCAAAGGGTAATAAAGTACTTATTGGTCTATTATACCATTCCCTTCTGACCTCTTCGGTAGTGAACTCGCCATGTTCATTTTCTATCACAAGCCAATCAGCTTTGGCCAGAGGTACTCTTACACCTACCATTTTCACTTTATAAGATGGGATCCATTTAGCCAGTAAGAAGAAAGCTCCCAGTGTGAGTATACACACCAAATTGTATATAAAGGTTTTGGTTCTAGTGGTACTATAGCCTGCTATAGCAATAACCATATCTTCCTCACTGATATAAAACCTTTGAATGTGTCTTTCTGCAGGAAAGTCACCGTAAAACCTCTCGTGATACTCTGGTTTTAAGAACTCATAATGATACTGAGATTTCTTGTTTGTATCTTCGTGACCATTAATGCTTCCTTCGTTCCCTGCATCTTGGCTTGATCCACTGTTAAACGTTTCTATAGTGTGATGAGAAGATTGGTCATCTAATATCACATCATCTTGATTTTCAACTTCAACTGGGATTCTTTCCCTAATCGAATACCTCGACAAACTAGATGACGAGTGCGTAGATGACTGGTATACCGGTTCATAACGTGACGACTTGGATTTCGAATGTGATCTGCCTCTACCTAACGATCCATACGGTGAGGTAGAAACAGAAGACCTCCTCGAGCCATCTCTGAAAGAAGACCTTCTCGAGCCCACATATGATCCACTTCGTATCTCTTGTTCATAGGCAGGTGCTGAGTCCCATTCAATATCGTAATCCGTGTGTTCTAACGTGGCTGACCCCTCCGCTTGACTAATCTGCTCCTCACTAAAGAAATTGAAGTTTCTACTATTCGAAGAGCCCCTTCTAGACCGTGCTGGTGGAGAATTTACCAAAGGCTGGGTCTCATTTCGTTGTCTACTATGCCTTTCTAAGACTGCAGAATTCAATGACGTAGACATCATATTGCTGGACTGAAATGAATGTGGTCTATGAAACGAGACAATTGAACTGGGTACAGCCTCAAAAGCAGCACCAGCATATGGTTCAGTATTATTTTGATCTATTATGATAGATGATGTAAGTGTAGCTGATGTAGCATTGCTCCTCGAAGAAGAGAAGGAAGTCCTGGGCCGGCCTCTACCATTACCCATAGCATCGTGATGAGAATCAACCATCTTCTTTTGACTCAATACCTCTTCAAAAAAACAGACCTGCTTTGTATTGTTAGTGTACACACTGAAACATATAAATTATATAATATAAGTGAATTTGAAGTTTTTGGTATTTTAAGGAAATGGGCAATAAGGGCTTATAATGCCCAACGTGGATGGTCATGTGAAAAGTCATACCAACCAGCATCTAAACCATAATGGTAAATGAATATGCTATATTTAGTCTATCAGGGAACTTATGTATTTATGTATGTTGGTATGTACAGAGGGGGGGAGTTGGGTGAGAAAATGTGGTAGTGTATTGATAATGTCATTGGAACAAACTACTTCATTCTCTTGATTCTTCTTGTAAATGGTCGAAGAAGTCCATGTAGATGTTGGGTTTAAAGGGCCACATATTAAACAAGTTAGTCAGATATATGAAGTCCTCGTTAGTGAAGTCATGTGGGTATGTTTTCAGCAAGTACTGTTTCTCGGGACTGATTTTCTGTGTGAAATAGTCTTTGGCACCGTGACCTAGGGAATCCAGGGCCTCTACCAGTGGAGTCTTGTTCAGCACCATCAGGTGTTTCGTGACATACTCCCAGTTATCCAAGTCTATGTCATGTACCTTAGGTGTGAACTCAATTGCAGCTATTCCGTAGTTTTGGGGACTGAGATCAGCTTCCGAGATCAGAGTGGTATCAAACGCACCTCGGGTGGTCTCGTTGAACTTTTTCAAATCCTTCTCATCAGAGATAGCGACAAGTTTCGTATCAGTAAACGCTTCCCTCACCAAAGAACATTTGTGTCTTGTCTTATCTCCAGCATCCGCTAGTAACTTGACTGCCACTGGAGTGGGCATCCACACCAGCATACTGGACCGCCCAAACCTGAACAACCAGTTGCGGTTTCCTATACATACAAGCCATTGCATCAGCAACATTTCATGTTTCTTCTCTGTGACGTTGGCCATGATATAAAGTTTGTCATTTACGGATTCATATGCCACTTTCTCAGGGACAAACAACTTCTGTTCCTCCGTGATAGCCGTATAGGACTCCCACCTATACGGGTCCTGGTTTAACAGTTGAATCGGCGTGTCCCGGTACCATTCCTCGAGATGTTTCACGAAATATCGCCTACTTTCCAACGCACACAGCTGCGCCGGCCTAAACTTGTTATAAAACACACCCATCTGGATCCCGGGACCCGGATACAAATCCAAAACACGCAATTCCTTACAGTCATACCGCTCCCCAACCTTCAACTTGTCAAACATCGTGCTGTAAACGTCAGGATTCAGCAGGTACCGAAACCCATACCACGACTTGATGTGGCCCAACTGGCGACCGGGAACAGCAATAGACATCGATGCTAAATCTTATGATCCTATTAGACTCAATCCAGTAAGGTGTATATCCATCCACCTTTGAATATTATATACTGGTGTTAAAATTTCAATTTGTTAAAAGCTCATCGCAAATGCAAATGAAAAAATATGGAAAAAAAAAAAATTTTGTTCATTTTTAATGAAGACAAAGAGTTCTTTGGGATTGAAGTTGGATACAGAACACTTTCAAACAAGGGATAACTGTTATTCACTCTTCATACTGTAGAACATAACCTAGAAAGTTATTTGGGATGGCTGTTATCAAGATTAAGAAGCCCAGGGCTCCCCGTGGCGGGAGCAGTAGGAGTGGAAGTAATAATAGCAATGCGGCGGAGAGTGAACCGAAGTTGAAGAAGATACGTCTTACCGCTAAGAAGGAGGAAGGTACGAAGCTGAAGATCAATTTGAAGAAGAAATTGGGTGAAGAGGAGCCCTTGAAGAAGTCTGGGAGTGTTGTGAAGTTGAAACTGGGCGGAGCGAAGAAGGAGAAGGCGCACCGTGCGCCAAGACTGCGGCTGAAACCTATCCGTATACCTGGGGAAGGCTATGATTCTGAAGCTTCAGATTTGGAGGACGATCCATTGATTGAATCCGGAGTGATTCTGCGTGTTCTGCCGGATGTTCAGGTTGATTTTATCAAGAACTCGATAGAATCTGGGGATTATTCTGGGATAAGTATTAAGTGGAAGGGAGAAAGACACGCCATATTGAAGTTGAACAATGTCACGTACGGTGCAATCCTGGTGGATCTGCCGACAATCATTGAGGTTAATAAGAGTGTAGATCGTAAGAATCTGTTCAAGACATTTGACGTAACACAGATGCTTGTTTGTGTGAAACCTATATCAAGTGAAGAAGAGTTGTTTAATATTGAGGCACCGGATACGGAGGACCTGATAAGCAAACATTACGACGATTGTCACGATGATATAAACGAATTAAAGGTGAAATTGTTCAAGACCTCAAATAACATTAATCTGCACTCGGAGTCGGAGGCTAAAAATATGGAGCAACTAGCACTTAAAAAATATCATTACAAGCATGGTTTGACACCACCGCTTTATAACGTTAGGAACAGAAGATTCAGAAGAACTATGAATCCCGATGAGTTTGACTACGCTGAGAAGGTGGTTGATATGCTTTTGAAAGACGATACGGAAGCGGAAGAGGTTAAATTTGATCTCATAGCACCCGTGGATGCACCAGAAAAGTCTACTATGAGCAGCAAACCATCATTTGATAACTCTATCATAACCCAAACACAACCAGAGACCAGTGTAACTAATACCACTGCGACATCTGCAACTAATGCAGAAGATGACGAGGATCTGGATCTAGATGAGGCCTTTCAGAGTGACGAAGAAGAGGCTGATACTAAAACTAAGCCTGGTGATTCAAGTGCTGGTCTCTTTGGAGAAGTTGAAGATGAAGACGATGGTGACGAAGTTGATCAGGATAATGGTGATGATGACGACGATGACGACGACGATGACGACGATGATGAAGAAGAGGACGAAGAAGGTACTGGCGAACAAGATGGCAATGTGGATGAGAAGAGACAACACGCTGAATTGCTCCAGGATGAATTGAATGAATTGGTTACTACACTCGAGCACACTAAGGATAAATTGCAAAAGGCTACGAACCCTCTGCTAAAGTCAAGATTTGTTGAAAGTATCAAGAAACTGGAGAAAGAAGTTGAGTTGAAGAAGAAACAACTGCAGCAGACTGAAGATAACAATGTGAATGATAAAGAAGGAAAGGGGGGCAGTGAGCCTGCAGATGCAGAGGATGTTGAGGAAGACGAGGACGAGGAGGAAGATGAGGACGAGGATGATGAAGAGGACGAGGACGAAGAAGATGAGGAGGAAGATGAAGAAGAGCCAGAAGCTATTGAAGGTGACAATAATGAAGAAGCCCCTGCTAACAATGGGGAAGTTCCTGGGAACACTGAGGAGTTGGATCAAAATGATCTGGATATGATGATGTTATTTGGTGCCGAAGGAGATGAATAATTCTCTTTAAACTTTTCCAGCATTCAATTATTTTCCCATATAAGGTTTTATAGCATTCTAAAAACGTATTAACTGCATTACTTTCAATGTATATAATTACTACAATTATTTATTCCTAATCATTATACATTTCACAGACATTGTTAACAAACGCACGGTACTATTTTCGTTTGGTGTTATTGAATTATGGACTCCCTTTCTGCTACAGTCCGATATAAAGGGAGCTTGACAAGGAAAGAGATTATATTACATGAGGAAAGAGTCCACCTGTCAGTAAAGATACAACAAGCAAAAGATGTCTCACGGAAGGAAAGCAGCTGAGAATTTGGAAGGCAAGATTGCTGTCATTACCGGAGCCTCTGCCGGTATTGGTAAAGCCACTGCGCTTGAATACCTGGAAGCCTCTGATGGTAAGATGAAACTAGTGCTAGGTGCACGTAGGGTAGACAAGCTCGAGGAATTGAAGAAAGATCTGCTTACAAAGTATCCTTCTACTAAAATACACATTGGTAAGCTCGATGTGACCGATTTTGACAACATCAAGCAGTTCTTTAAGACACTTCCAGCAGAATTCAAAGATATCGACATCCTTGTTAACAATGCCGGTAAAGCACTCGGTTCTGATAAGGTAGGTACCATTGAGCCCGAGGACATCAGTGGTATGATGGACACCAATGTCACTGGTCTAATCAATGTGACACAGATGGTTTTGCCCATTCTCAAGAAGAAAAACAGTGGTGACATCGTGAACCTGGGGTCAATTGCCGGCAGGGACGCCTACCCAACAGGTTCTATCTACTGTGCCACAAAGCATGCTGTCAGGGCCTTTGGAGAGTCTCTCAGAAAGGAACTCATAGATACCAATATCAGAGTCATCGAGGTGGCTCCCGGTATGGTCGAAACTGAGTTCTCCATCATCAGATATAAAGGAGACAAATCACTAGCTGACAACGTGTACAAGGGCACTACACCTTTGTATGCTGAGGACATAGCCGATTTGATTATCTACGCCACTTCCAGGAAGCAAAACGTCGTCATCGCCGACACCTTGATCTTCCCAACTCACCAGGCATCAGCCTCCCACATATACCGTGAAACCTAAAAAAAAAAAAACAACAAAATCTACATAAAAAAAACATTACGGTATATATAGAAAATAGTACATACCATAGATCAATGTATGAATGTTCATACCATAAATTAATAATGAATGTTGATTTGTGCAATAGCTCATCGCAAAAATATTTTTTTTTAAGGGACCCTTAATTTATTTATTTTTTTTCATTGTAAAGGCTTCTCTGAAAAAAAAAATTGGAAAAGTTTAGCTTTGTGAGATTATGACATGACTTTAACATTTGATTTATAAATGAGGAGTATATTGAAGACTATTGAACGCTAGGAAAGCAATATATAAAGCAAGCAAGCACAAAAATGATCACCAAGTATTTTAGTAAAGTTGCCGTTAGGTTCAACCCATTTGGCAAAGAAGGTATGTCCACAAAAACAAAAAAATATTTGATATATTATTTATATTCAATTCATTTTTACTAACTTATTATTCAATACTTCTATATTCTATCGAGGTATTGGAAACAATAACAACAGCAGGCGCAGTGAGGTTACTACTATCGTCAATTCCACCTGTACAGAGGGCTCAAACTACACAAATCACTAACGAACTGCTTAATGAACAGAGCAATAAGTCACCACTTGTGAAAATCACGTATAAGGATAAGAAAGAGATGGAACTCGATCCGACTGGCTATAACTTCCAGGAACTTGCCAACTACTTCGACAAGCACTCCAGACAACTGCAGATTAAGGAAACAATTGAGAACCAATAAGAAGTTACATCTTACATTTGTATATTCCTGATATAACCACACTATAACATCATGTAAATATTAAAAATTGAAAAAAAAAATAAATATCATAAGTGATTACTTTACAAGCATTGCTTTGAATTAACGATTTATAATTAAGAAACAGAAACAAAGAAAAAAAAAATTTTCTATGCATTTCTTGAATATATCATAATTTAGTTTAATAATTGGAGTACTGAACTAGTACAACATTGAAATAGCAAATCACGGGAAGAATGGAACTTCCTGATGAAGATACTATACGTATTTTGATTACCACGGACAACCATGTTGGTTACAATGAGAATGATCCCATTACCGGCGATGATTCTTGGAAGACATTCCATGAGATTATGATGTTGGCAAAGGACAACAACGTAGACATGGTTTTACAGTCTGGAGATCTGTTTCATGTGAATAAACCATCGAAGAAATCACTATACCAGGTACTACGTGCCCTGAGGCTATCGTGTATGGGAGACAAACCATGCGAATTGGAACTGTTGAGTGATCCGTCCAAAGTTTTCAATTACAACGAATTTACTGATGTGAACTACGAAGATCCGAATTTCAATATCTCGATTCCTATGTTTGCCATCTCTGGTAACCATGATGATGCTACTGGTGACACCCTGCTTTGTCCGATGGATATCCTACATACCACTGGGCTTGTGAATCATTTTGGTAAAGTCTTGCAAGCTGACAAGATAAATCTGGTACCCTTATTATTTCAGAAGGGGAGAACGAAATTGGCCTTATATGGGCTAGCGTCTGTTCGAGATGAAAGGTTATTTCGGACTTTTAAGGATGGTGGTGTTGCGTTTGAAGTCCCCACTGTCAATGAAAATGAATGGTATAACATTCTATGTGTGCATCAAAACCACACGGGTCATACTAATACAGCGTTTCTACCAGAGCAGTTCTTGCCTGATTTCTTAAATCTGGTCATATGGGGTCATGAACATGAATGTATTCCAAATTTCGTTCATAACGCATCCAAAGATTTCGATGTGCTGCAGCCTGGCTCATCAGTTGCAACATCTTTATCCGATGCAGAAAGCAAAGAGAAACATGTTTTCATATTGGAAATACGACATGATACCAAACCTAAATTAATTCCTTTACGTTTAGATACCGTACGAACTTTTAAGATGAAGACTATCTATTTAAAAGATGAACATACCCTAAGACCACATGATAAAATCGCTATCTCGAAATACTTGGTAAGTCAGGTAGAAGAAATGATTGAGGAAGCTAATAAAGAAACCAAGCAGAAACTGTACCCAGATTTAACTGATGAAGAAATTGTTTCACTCGGAGAGCTGCCGAAACCTTTAATTCGGCTAAGAGTAGACTATGGTCCCCAGGATGGTGATACATCTCAAATGGCCTATCAAGTTGAAAATCCAAGACGGTTCAGTAATAGGTTTGTCGGTCGTGTGGCTAATTCGAATAATATTGTACAGTTTTTCAAGTCCAGGAAGCAAACAGCGGGCGGTAATAAGAATTCCAAATCAAAAGAATTTGATAATAGTTTGTATGATGTGAAGACAGATAATGGAACTTTAGAACTTCAGGTGGACGATTTGATTGGAGAGTTATTGAAGACAATGAATCTATCTCTGCTGCCTGAGATCGGAATGAATGAAGCTATGAAAAGTTTTGTAGAAAAAGATGAGAAACTAGCTTTGAAGGATTTTATTGAGCATGAAATTACACATGAGGTAGATGTTCTATACAATAATAAAGACTTCATACATGGTGATGATCCAAATGAAATAAAAAAATTAATAAAAACAGTTAAAAGAGCTAATACTGCTGATGGAAACTCATTGAGTGCTAATAAAGATGAAGCTGCACAATTTGTTGTTAACAATATGCTGGATGAAGATACCATGATTTCAGAGAGTAGTAAAAATAAAAGGAAGAATAATTCTAGGCCACTCAGTAAGTCAATAATAATTTCAGATGATGAAGAAATGATGTCAGATAACGATTTTGAAAATGCACACTCATCTAATAACTCCGATGACGGTGAAATAGACGATGATTTCATCTCCATAAGTTCTGATGAGGATACAGTAAAACGAAAAGCAGGAATTCCAACAGAGAGAACAGCAAAAACTAGAAAAGCACCACAAAGAGCGAGTGCAAAGAAAACTAATGTATCTAACACAAGGAAAACTACTAAAACACCAAAAACAGATATTTTAGGGAGTTTGTTAGCTAGAAAGCGTAAGTAATTTAATAACTAATGATTATTGATATATATTTCGTAAAATGCCTATATGACTGTAATTATATATGCTATAAATAAAAAAAAAAGCCATGTTAACTTATATGCTTCACAATATAAAATAATAGATATGCTTGTTCTTTCAGAACATCTTCTTCAAGGATTTTCGTAACCATAGAATCGTTAAACTTGAACCATTCTCCATTAGGAATTTTACAGAATGCAACGTAATGGCCCTCGTTTACTGTACCTGAGTGAGATATTATGCCGATAAGTTCATATATTATCGATGGATCTGTGTCAATTTCCTCGCTGTCGTGAAGATAATCCTTCATGTCCAATAGTTTTGGAAAGGAAATGTAGTCGTTCAGTTTTTGGTTTGTACCATTCATTAAGTGCTCGAATCTTTTAAGTTGTAGAACCAAAACTGGTGGTAAATTGTTTATTGTCAGTTGTTTGATAGGGTTCTGTTGACTTTGGCAATTGTCACAAAAAAAGTCATAATCGTGTAATTGCTCCTTTCTATGAAACCCTTCTAAGCACTCGTCAAGTGTTTTTTTATTTTTGATTCCTAGTGACAAGTCTATAAATGGATCCACCGTGGTTTTTGAATCATTTTCACATTCAGGACACACAATGGAACTTTTTAATGAACCTTGGAAAGAGGTATGAACCACACATTTACAAGAATGGTTATCATCTTTAGTCGAACTGGAACTATTTGCCAGTTTGAAATCTTGATGCATATGATTTAAAATGAATTGCCAATATTCGTGCGCATCCTGTTGAGAGTAACCTGCTAAATTTTCGTTAACTTTCCATGCACAGGTAAGTAGATTTATAAACCCACCGTGCTTGGTATTGACCTGTTGTAGTTTTTCTGCGTCATGCATGCTAGTGCCACTGCCGTAGAAATCTGTTACAATGGCATTAATTGCGCACGAGGTACAATCACTGGCTGAATTAATGGAACAACTGTTGGCATGCATTTGGCCCATGAAATATCTGATCATATATGGATTGTGGATGATGCATTGTATAATGCTGCTCATATAGCAAGTGGAACCCATGTTTACTAATCCACCCATACCGTCGATTTGGGCCACGTTCGGTACGCTTGTAGCATTTTCAATTTGATTCCAGTTTTTGGCTGTTGCAGGAGTCTTCATGTAATCTATGCCCACAATATAGTCCATACATTCAAAACAGAATAGCAGTTGATTACTAGCATTAATCCCGAATATGTGACCATGCTGCCGACTGTGGTCGTGGAAATGTGAGCTGGACCAGCAGCCACTGAAGCCACATTGCAAACATAGGAAGTTTGCTCCATTATTAATCTCACCACATGTACTGCATTTATGTGCATTTCTTATTTTTTCTTTATTAGGTGTGTGAGTCAGCACATAGTTTGCAATGCTGTAACCCTTCAGTAAACTTTCTCGAGACTTACTATTCTCAAATATAGAATTAATATGTGAACATTCAAACATCAGTAAAAAAATAAAACGTATTATTAGTTTAATATTATAACAATGATATCTTGAAAATTCTATTTTATATTTTTATGATTTTTTTATTCAGGTAAATTCAATTTAAATTAGTTGTAATGATTTGCAAAGTGGCAGCTATGATGAAAGATGAAAGCAAAAAAAAATATTAATGGAAATTATGTGTAGCAAATTGTTATTGAAATATTCCTGGATGAATAAAAATAGAAATGGAATCAAATGACTAGAATATAATAATATTAATAATAATAATAATAAAAAAAAAAAAAAAAAAAAAAAAAAAAAAAAAAAAAAAAAAAAAAAAAAAAAAAAAAAAAAAAAGGTAGAAAAACGGACCTTTCTAAAATAATCCTTTGTATGAATTTAACCGGAAGGGAAAGTAATAAAAAGGCAATAAAACCCAGATAAAAAAACAATAACGATAGTATGGTCCTTAGTTTTGACCCTCTTTCAAATCAAGAAGCTGATATCAGATTAAAATAGTCAAACTATAGTATAGAGGATTACTGAAATTAATGGTGATGGGATCAAAAATTTTGGCAAAAAACAAAAAATTAAATTTTCTTCCCATCGGGCTGAAAAAAAAAAAAAAATGCAAAAAATTGCTAAAATTGAAAAAAAAAAAAAAAAAAAAAAAAATGTTAGTAAAAAAAATGTAAGCTATTAGGGAAATCCAATATCATTTCTTATAGTTTCATTTAGATAACAAAAAACCTTTTATTAGTACTCTTAATTTCTTTTTGGATTATCACCTTCACAAAAAAAAAAAAAATGATCAAAAAAGTGCTGATGTTACATGGTTTGGCTCAATCCGGTGAGTATTTTGAGTCCAAAACCAAAGGATTTAAACAAGAATTGGAGAAATTAGGTTATGAGCTATACTATCCGACAGCTCCCAACAGGTTTCCACCAGCTGATCTTCCTACAGGTCTTCTGGACGAAATTAGTGATGGGATGACTTCATCGAGTGAGGGAGTCATCGCATGGCTTCAAAATGATGAAAAGGGCGATGGATACAATATCCCAGAGACTACAATTTCATTCTTGCATGACTACGTAGTGACAAATGGACCATTTGTCGGTATTATAGGCTTTTCACAAGGTGCTGGTGTGGCAGGTTATCTTGCCACAGATTTCAATGGATTGCTGGGACTAAGTGCTGAGCAACAACCTCCTTTGCAGTTCATGATGGTGTTTAGTGGGTTCAGATTTAGACCTGCTAGATATCAAGAACAATATGATAAACATCCAATAACGATAAGATCCTTACACGTCCAAGGAGAACTGGATACAATTACAGAACCGGAAAGAGTACAATCTCTATTTAAGTCTTGTAACCCCGAGACTCGCACGTTCTTATCGCATAAAGGTGGCCATTTCGTACCGAACTCCAGAGGGTTCTTGAAAAAAATTGTAGAATGGATGCAATAATACTAAAACAAGAAAAAATAAAAAACAGAAACAATTAATTTGCTTCATATGTATTTATTCATTTACGTTTTCTAGGTTCTTTTTTATTTAAATTTTATAAGTTATTTTCTCATTCTATTGATAATATACAATGCTGTAACGTCTAAATGTCTCTTATATTTATATTTATTCACAAATGTAGCAAATCAAAGCTTTCACAACCAATGATTTTTATTATCGATTTTGGATGTTTAAATGACGTCATTCAAAAAATCTTAATTAAAACAAACCAACAAGAAAAAAAAAAAGAAAGAAAGAAAACCCTCTTTAAAGATTTTCCTACTCACAGAAATTCCCGCAGAATATCAAGAATTGATTTACGAAAAATAATTTTTTCGTAATATGCATTCTCTGCATTTGTACAGGGTTTTCTGTGGTTCAGGGACCATTTCTACTTTTCTTTTCTTTTTGATAAGATGTGGAGTGGTATAGCAATAGAGAATCATTGCATTTCTTGGTTAGTCTCCTGATCAGCGTTAACTTCAAGTTGAGATGCTTGTGGTGGTGGTGGTTGGGCATAGGTGTCGATGTTGGCCTGGTTATCATTATTGTCAGCTGCTTGTTCTATAGGAGCCTGTTCGTTGGCTGCCTGGTTTTCTAACGGAACAGCATTCGAGTTGGTGTTTCCGTGTTTCAATTTTTCAAATAGTTCTTTAACTTCGTCGGGCATTGGGGTACCTCCATTTTGTGTGTTTTCAACTGCAGCTGTGTTCCCTTGTTCTTGCTCAAGGTTGCCGTCTTGAGTTGGCCTGAAATCATTCAAGTTAGTTTCGGCCTGTGGTATTACCTCAGAATATTGTTGCTGGGTGTTCTCAGCAATATTTTCTGGTTCCTCCTCGTTAATCAATGTTTCTTGTGGAGGCATAACAGGTTCGGAGCTGTAAGTTGGTGTGGTACTTGGAGATGTTACCACCTGTCCATTTTCATTATTTTGACCTTGAACTTGTTCTCCTTGTTCGTCATTCTTTTGTATCGTTGCTTGCTCCACTTCTACTTGAACAGTTGTTTCGACTAGTTGAGTAGGAGCGGTGTTTGCAGCTACGGTGTTAGCGTTATCAATTGCAGACTGGACAGGTTCCTGTGTTGGAGAGACTTGAATTTCAGTGCTTGGTTGATCACCAGACAATACACTAGAGGCGGCATTTTCCTGAGACTGTGACACAGCATTTTGCTCTGCAGTGTTCAAACTGCTTTCAGATTCTTTGTTTATATTTTCTGAATTGACACCTTGACTTGCAGGAATAACGATTCCATCGCTTTCATTTGGATTGGTAGGATCGCTTTGTAGAGTCGTAATTTCCGCTTCTCTTGTAATGACGCTTACTACTCTCCTCTGAATAGAAGATGCTATGGATTGAGTAGGTTGCTCATTTAAAATTGTAGATTCACTTTGGTCGTGAATTTCTGACTGAGTTGCTGAATCAACTGGACCCTCCTGTTCTTTTTCTGATTGTTGTGACAGTTGCTGTGGGGAAACTGGAATTTTAGGTGGCTGTTGTTCTGTTGGAGCTGGTGGTTGTTGTACTACTTGGGATGGTTGTCCTGCCTGAGATGGTTGCACCACTTGGGATGGTTGCGCCACTTGGGAAGCTGGCTCAACTTGGGAAAGTTGTCCTACCTGAGATGGCTGTACCTCTTCGGATGGTTGTACCACTTGAGATGGTTGTACCACTTGGGATGGTTGTACCACTTGGGATGGTTGTACCACTTGGGATGATTGTACCACTTGGGATGGTTGTACCGCCTGGGATGGTTGTCCTACCTGAGATGGCTGTACCTCTTCGGATGGTTGTACCAACTGGGATGGTTGTACCACCTGAGATGGTTGCGTCACTTGGGAAGCTTCTTCGACTTGAGAAAGTTGTTCTACCTGGGCATGCACTGCTTGGGATACTGCCTGAGATACAGGTTGGGATACTGCTTGAGATACTGCTTGAGTTGGTTGTACCACTTGTGATGGTTGAGAAGAGGAGACCAAAACACTTTTTTCGGAAGGTTTTTTAGCAATTGGTTTATCCACAACTGGTTCTTCAACTTGGTTTTCAGTTGTTTGTTTTTGTTGAGTTACTTCACTAATGACGTCACGTTTGTCTTCCACTACTTGATTCTTCAAATCTTGAACATTTTGGCCTGTCTCAGAATCAGTATGTTGTGCAACCTCTGTATAAGCATTACTGTCATAGGTATAACCGGTGTGGACACCATTTTCTACTGGGTCCTGGTTATAGTAGTCATCATCATTTGCATCATCAAAGTCATCTTCATCGTCTAAGAGCTCGGTTAGTGGATCCTCGGTTTGTGTTATAACACTAACAATATCATCCATTATTGTTGTAGACCTTCCGTAATCCCACATTTCGGGGGAAGGAACCGCATTTTCTCTTCTTTCCTCGATCTTCTTCTGAACAAAATCGTAAGCAGTAATGTGCAAGTCATTGATGTATGCCAAGTAAGCACATCCAATGAAGATGAACAATAATACAATATTCCTAATAATACGGAATAATGTCGCAAAGAAACCAGAACCCTTACCGATGTTTGCTGGTAACTTGTAAATACGTATGTTGCAATCTGTGGAGACTGAGACAACGTACTCACCTTCGGGTGAGAATGCAACTCTTGTGATAGTGTCTGTGTGTATCTTGTTAACCAGTTTCAGCACTGACAAGTTCTTGGTCTTGATCAACGCAAGTGAGTTGTCGTCTGTGGCCAACGCGATTACTGAACCGTCGTGGTTCACCTCCATTGCTGTTACCGCCTTGTAGTTCTTAAAGACCTGTTTCGAAGACAGTATGGACACTTTATCGTTGTTCAATGCGAAGGTGGTCAGAGTTATGCTGTTTTTACCCGTGACAGTGGTAGCCAGGACCAGCTCGTTGTCGTTCACGAACCTAACACGCGACAGGTACCAATTGGGAGTGAAGTCCGTCTTTCTGTAGATGAATCTACCAGTGACCACTGAGACAATCTCCAGACTGGATGGAGTCACGTATGCCATAACTTTACCGTCGGGAGAGAAGTGCAGGTCTCTCACCTCTCTGCCGACCTCGATCTCGTACTTCTCCGTCATGTCCTGTGGGTCAATGATCCTGATCACTGTGGGGACACGAGACGACGCAATTGCGGCGATGGTGGTGTCCTTCGCAACACAAATCAACTTGGTGTACTCCTGTGGATCAACGGACCCGTTGAAATCCACGGCGCCCATGAACTTCAGATGCTCGTCTTGAAACACGAATTTCCTCAAGTGGTGGTTCTGTCCCGTGGCTGCCATCTTGTGGGCACCCTCGTTGCAGCCCAGCAGGATCAATTCCTGCGCCACGTCGAGATTGGACGGAGAATCGTCCGATGAGTCCAGTGTGATCTCTCTGTACCGTTTCAACACTTTTTTCTTATCGAAATTGATCCTCAACGCGGTCAATTTGTTGGGAACATCTGGAACACCTTGGCCACCACCACCAGCCACCAGCAACATATCCTTTCTCAAGAATCTTGCACCGTAAACCGGATATCCAATATCATAATTGGCAGTTTGAATTTTCATATTTGCAATAAAAAAAAAAAAATAAAAAAGAAAACCAAAATAACGATGATTGATTTAGGGTATTCTCACAAAAAATTTAGTAATGATATATATATATGAATATAGGAATTGTGTTCTCTTCTTCCCTTTAAAATCAAAAGATCAAATCAAAATCTAAATATAGAAAAAGATAACGCCAACGCACAATGCAAGAGATGATAACAACAATTAAAATAACAGCAAAAAAAATAAAAATAAAATTACTGGTATGTGTGTCCTTTATTTCGATCGGAGCCCTCTCTCTCTCTCTCTCTCTCTCTGTAATCCATAAACACCAACAATATTTTTTTTCTCCTTAATCACTTTGTACGCCAGAAAATCCAACAAAAAAAAAAAAAAGAACGAAATACAAAAAACCGCACCAAACGAGAATCGAACGGGGGGGAAAAGAAAAACAGAAAAAAAAGCCAAAAGTACCTCGACTGGGAATCGAACCAGGGAGAAAAAAAAAACCAAGATGAAATAAATAAAAAAATAAAAAATAATTGCACCCATCGAGATTCGAACACGGAACCTCCACTACGAAATAAAATGAACAAAAAAAAAAAATTAAATTCAACGGTTCTGCTCTCAACAAACGAAAAAAATGCCGATGGGGGGAAAACAAAATAAAAAATAAAAAATAAAGGGTGTTTCTTAAAGGGAAGGGGAATAATTATTACTTATTTGTGGGCGGCTAAAAATTGTATTTTGTATTTATATTGTGATAAAAGGATAGAAAAAGGGGAAGGAAAAAGGGATTTTAGTAAGAGAGAGAGTGTGTGTGTGTGTTAGATACAGAACTTATATAATGAGGAGGTATGTGGTCTTGATAACTGTATTGATATGTCTATGGTATAGTGATCTCTGGAGATCTCATGATGTTGATTTTGTTGATGGTGATGGTGATGGGAAACTGGTGGAAGGGTTTGAATTAGAGTATATCTGGATGGATACTAGTGGAGAAGTAGGTGTTGAAGGGAAGGTAGACGGAAGGTTAGATGAGTATGAGCTCATACCGGTTAGTGATGAGATGAAACGGGTGGCTGATGATGCGTTTGTTATGCAGATGGAGGTGAGTAGTGATGATAAAGATGATGATGATAATGATGATGATATAGAGTCGTTTTGGAGACGTAATAATTCAAACCCGTTTAGTCATAATTATGATTTGCATATGAAGGATATGAAAGTGCAGAGGCTGGCGGATTTGAGAGATCCCGATAGTGTGGAGAAGTATATCGATTTCTCGTTGGAGAACCCCGAGATGGCAGCTAAGATAAGTTTGGAGTGGGAAGAAGCGCAGATCAGTGTACCCGATGTACATAACAGAAACACGGTGCTTTCTTTGGCACTGATGTCCTCGAATGCATACGTGAGGTTTCCGCATCAAGGTGACTGGAGAAATGTGTCGTCTGTGTGGGATCATACCGGTGAGGAGAAGTTTGGATGGAAAGGTGACGGGTTAAGAGGCCATATATTCTCTAATAAGCGGAATAATGTCGTTGTCATTGCTATTAAGGGCACGAGTTCGCAAGGTCTGTTTGGGTCTGGTGAAGAGGACACAATCGCTAATGATAAGATAAACGATAACCTTTTGTTCTCATGCTGTTGTGCAAGAGTAAGTTACCTGTGGACCACCGTGTGTGACTGTTACATGAAGTCGTATACATGTAATCAGAACTGTCTGGAAGCAGAGCTTAAGAGGAAAGACAGATACTACGCGGCTACTATGAAATTATACAGACAGGTGGTCAACCTTTATCCCGAAGCCACGATATGGCTCACAGGTCATTCCCTAGGTGGTGCACTTGCATCCCTTCTGGGAAGGACATATGGTATACCAGCGGTGACTTTCGAAGCTCCTGGTGACCTGTTGCCCGCAAGAAGGCTACATCTGCCGTTCCCACCTGGCCTTCCTAACTACCAGGAAGCCATATGGCATTTCGGTCACAACGCTGATCCTATATTCATGGGAACTTGCAACGGTGCTAGTTCATCTTGTTCGATTGGAGGCTATGCTATGGAGACCGCATGTCACTCGGGTCAGTATTGTATGTATGATGTTGTTAATGATAAAGGTTGGAGGGTAAATTTACTGAATCATAGAATACACAGAGTTATTGATGAAGTGATACTGGAATATGATAGACCTGCTCGGTGTCAGAGGGCGCCTGCGTGTATTGACTGTTATAACTGGAAGTTTGTTAATAACAAGAAGAACAGAAGGGAATCATCCCTGCCTGGAGATTCATCGAGCACTAATGATATCACTTCGAAAACTTCTCTATCGTCGACCACAACAACTCAAGCTGATAGAACATGTATAGGGAGAAACTGGCTGGGAATATGTACAGACTATGGTGATAAATATAAGGGTCATGATTAATTGATGGAAAAAAAAAAAAGAGCATATTCCTTTTCATTTTTTTTTTTTTTTTTACTATTCTTTTGTGATGTTCATTTTTCTGCATTTATTCTTTTTTCCGTCGTTTTTTTTATTGGGTTAATAGTAATTATTTTGGCATATAACCCAGAACATTTCATTCATTATTTTAACGTTATTTTATTTTATTTTTCTCGGTTTTTTTTATATATACATTATTCTTTTTTTCTTTCTTTGTCTCTTTATCCTTCAAATTGACCTAATATTACATTTTGAGACTTCGCTTGTGTCTATTTTATTAATCAACATTTGATAATATTCTGAAGCTAATAATCCCTGTAACTGTGAATGGCAATGACTCAAGAAAAAAAAAAATGGTTACTTATTTTAACTTTAGTACAGAGGTTCCTCCATTCTTATTACATCAGCTGATTTGCGGAACATTAAACAAGACTTGTAATTGCTAATATAATAAAACTTTGACTACGTTGAGTCAGATGGATATATATCCATGCACTTTTTTTTTTATTCAAACCTGGATATAAAGCGAAGAAGACCCAGATAACTTACGTGGTCTATTTTTATTGTTGCAAGATTTAAAAAAAAAAAGAAAAGAAAAGGGGGGAGGGTGACCATCATATCAATCTGTTAAACTATAACGCGTCTACACGCCTGAAATACAATTATTAATCAAAAAAAAAAGAAGCAGTAGAAAATAACATAGAACTGAAGATGCGGCGACAGAAAAGTTGCCTTTGTATTGTCTGACGAGGTTTCTTAACTTAATTTATTCGTTGTTGTCTGTTTATTTATTTGAGACTACTTGTTGTCTAACCAGCAGTAATATTTTGTGTCACCACTACCACGCATCTTCTCTTAAAAATTTTGTCTTCCCCACTCCACTGCCTGATTGTGTCTGTGTCTTTTTTTTTTGTTGATGGAATTTATTGTTTCAATTTACAAATGACATTCAGAAAAACGCACAGAATTAGATAGAGAGAGAGAGAGAGAGACATACGCAGAGAGAGAGAGAGAGAGACATACACAGAGAGAGACACCCTACACAGTTCATAACAGCAGCCCTTGTACCCATGCCTGTTTAGTCTATCACACACTCCCTTCGGTTCTCACTGAGGGTTGTACCATCTGTTCTAAGTAAGATTGGCTTAAAATGATTTACTTACCCACCTAGAAAAAAAAGTTCAAAGAAAGTTATCTATGCCGTTTCTCGATTTTGCTGCCAAAATTTTTTTTTTATTTTTTTTTTTTTTTTTTCATCCTTCAAGAAAGATTGTGAACGGCGACGTGTTCAATTCGTTAGTTTGTTTTGTTTTTTTTCTTTTCTGACAACATATAGTCTTCCTATTTAATTTACTTTTTATTCATTTCATTTATTATTATATATAACAAGTAAATTGAAACGTATTTCTTATAAAACTTTTTACTTGGGTTTCTTTTGATAAAAAAAGGGTTTTTTATTTAATTTCTTTGAATATCGAACTGACGGACAAAAAGTGAAAAGAAATTGTTATTAAACGACGCATTAAAAACCACAATTGCAAAAAAAAAAAGTACTGTTTTCTACTTTTATCAAAGTACAAATAACTAATACTAATAACATTAAGAACTGAATAAAAAAATACTGGATTAAAAAGTTTCTTTATCTTCTTATTTTTTTATTTCCTTTCTTTAATCCTACCTTTCACACATCCCCCCCATATTAAGTGAAAAAAATAATAATACTAATATCAAAATAAAACAACAATGCAGTTTTTCGCCGTTTTAGCCATTTTCTTGAACCTATTTCTAGCTGTTCAAGCTGCTCCTGTCCGTTACTCTAAGAAAGTGGACACCAAGAAGGTTCTTCCTCCAAACCCACCAGTCACTGGCCGTGCTTTGCTAACTTTTGCCTTCTACCCAGCTGGCAGTGATGAGCAAAAGGAAGTTGAAGTTGGTGTTGACTTGTACGGTACTGTTGCCCCAAAGACTGTTAGAAACTTCGGTGATTTGGTCCGTGGTGTCAAGGCTGTCATGGCCGGTGACGATCCAAAGGTCGAAGGTAACATCAGAACCTTGAGATACGCTGGTACCAGAGTCACCAAGATGCTTCTAGGTGAGTTCTTCATGGGTGGTGAGGTTTTGCCAGGTATTGCCTCCTTCTCTATCTACGGTGGTAACTGGCCAGAAGAAAACTTCGACTTGAAGTTCGACAGACCAGGTAGACTGGCTATGTGGAACCGTGGTTCTGGTAAGCAAGATTCCCAATACATGATCAACCTGGGTAGCGACGGTAACAGTGAATTGGACAACAGATACTCCATTTTCGGTCAAATTGTCAGCGGTTTGGACGCTCTATTGGACGGTGTTCAAAACATTGAGACCACCGAGGGTGACCAACCAATGAGAGACTTCACTATCAAGTACGCCGTCATTGAGCAACTGAAGATTGCTAACAGAGACGAACTACACAACAGATACTTGAAGAAGTTGGAAGAGTTCAACAACGGTGACCTATCCCAAGGTACTACTGTTGAACCATACATGACTGGTAACTCCATCGAGGATGAAGCTGACTATAGCACCGGTGCCCCAGTCTTCAAGTACTTGTGCATCATTGCCTTGATCGGTGGTGCTTTCTACGTTTTCAAGCACAGAAAGGAACTATTGAGAAGATCCAACATTGTTTCCTTGAAGGAAAAGTTGCCTTTTTAAAGTGAGAGAGAATGATATATTATTTTCCTCTCTTTTCTTTATCAATTTAAACATATTTTCCTCCCCTTACGTCAAGGTCTTGCGCATAGATGAAAGAGAATATATTGATTATATCCTCTTTCTCTACTCTGTGCTAAGAATGTTTTGAGTTCTCGAACCCATTTATATAATTATAATTTTTTTTGTTGTTGTTATGTTTTTTTTTATTTAGAAACAATAGAATCCTACAAACATTGTAAAAATCGTATTATATATCTCAAGTAAATACAATATTTGATACTTTTATTTTATACACCAGTGGTTTAAAAAGAAAATATTGTTAGGTTTGGATAAAAAGTTTACATTGGTTTCTGTTCATTTGATGTTAATCGTTTTTAAACCAACTTTCCGTCCAAAATATCAAAATATCCAAGAATATTCACGTGACAGAATAACTCATACTGATAAAATTCAGTTTTAGTAGATAAAATAGTATTATAATTCTATATATTTACATGAGAATATGATTATTGTTTGCTGTATTTACTATAGATGACCAGTTGTTCTTTTTGTACATTGAAATATTGACATCAAAAGGTGCTTCCCAAGATGTTCTTTATTTCGAAGGTATAATTGCCCTTGATCTCAATCTTATTAGACTGTGGAATGACTCTCCAATTTTTGTCTGGAATTTCAGGAAGCTTTGCCTGCAGATCCTTCTTCAATTGAACCGCGTTGCCGTTAATCTTTCGTATTTCCGTGACAACTTTGTTACCACCACCCCTGTAGTCCACATAGACGGGGATATTCCCCACACGACTCCTCTCAACAAAGTAGCTCTGTTTACCAAACTCATTATGTCCTACCAGGTCAGACTGATCTATCTCCCCGGCAGATGGGAATAACCGGTTCCTCACCGTTGTGGATTGTAATCTAACACCGCCTCTACTCAACGCCCTGCCAACACTCCTCGATAGCATATTCAATAAAATTTCTTAGTTCTCCTTAATCCCAAACGTAAAGAAAAGCCAGCTTGACGTTGAAACTGAGAACCTTTTGTGAAGCCTTTCAAAACCAACGACCCAATGCTTCTTCTGAACTGTGGGAGCCCAAGTTATGGGAAGGGGACCATCATAATTTTTTTTTCTTTCCTAGGTGGTGTCGTATCAAGTGATATAAAATATAACGAGTGATACATAACCAAAACTTTAACTCGGTATTGCTTTGGTTATAGTTGTGGATGGTATTGAGATATATTAAATGCAATATAAATTATCCGTTGGTATTGTACAGAAAGAAAGAGTTATATATATATATGTAAATATAAATGTATTTTTATAGGAACTTTTGAGAATGGGTGAATTAAAATAAAATGCAGTTTTTTTTAGTAATATTATTTTTGGTGGTTTTGGTATCAGTGTGTCCATAACCTTACCATTTTGTCTTTACCACCACTACACACTCTCTTACCGTCAACACTCCAGTCTACTGTGAACACCTCATCCTGGTGACCGGGCAGGTCGACAGAGAGTTTTCTAGTCTTGACATCCCACACCTTCAAAGTCGTGTCCTTTGAACAAGACACAAGCAGTCTGCAATCCGAGGACCATGCAACTTGGTAAACACTGGCCACATGTCCTCTGAAGGTCGACAAGAATTTTCCGTCTTTACCATCCCACAGTTTTATGGAGTTGTCGAAGGACGCGGAGACGATGTGTCTTCCGTCTGGACTGAATGCAACGTGGTTTACCAGTTTCTGGTGACCTGTCATCCTTGCTAGTGGCTTTGTGCCCTTTGTTGGGTTCCACAGGAACATGGTGAAATCATCACTTGCGGTGACCATGAGTTCCTCAACTGTCCCGTTCTTCTTTGCTACCTTCTCGTAATTCTTCAACGCCTTGTCCTTGGCTTCCTGTGGGGTCTTAGGTTTCTCACCAGTGTGATCAAAGGGCCCGACACGCAGAGCATAGTCCGTGGACAATGACAGATGGTTCACCCAGTGCGCATGCGACTTCAGAATATTTATACATCTACCGTCCTGCTTCATATCCCAGGCCCTGACGGTTTTGTCGTGGGACCCACTGTACAGGATGTTTTGACCACCCCATTTAACACACGACACAGAGTTGGTATGGCCACCCATGGTGTAAAGACACACTCTTCTGCTGGTGTCCCAAATCTTTATGGTCCCGTCCTTGGATGCAGACGCCAATCTGGGCTTAGCACCGGCCTCTACCAGATGGATCGGTTCCCACGAGAGCGAGGTGATCCACTTCCCATGGCCCCTAAGTGCATCACCCAGTGGCTTCCCTGACTCGGCATCCCAGAGCCTGATTGTGTTGTCCATAGACCCCGTGGCAATGACCTCTCCATCGGGAGACCATGCAACGCACAGCACCCAGTTGTGATGTCCGTTCAACGTCACTTTCGGCGTCTGTGTGTCACAGTCCCAGATTCTGGCCGTGTTATCACCACCACCGGTGACCACACGAGAACTGGTGTGTGGAGCAAACGCAGAACACAGGATGGTGGCACCATGGCCCGGAATGGCAGAGGAACTCCTGGTGATGGGCTTCACCTTGAACACAGCCCTGGGCTGGTACTCCAGCGTGATCATATCCTCGGTACTGTGATGACCCGGTTTCAACAGAGACGAGTACAAGTTATCCACAATATCCACCGTGTGCGTCGTGGTCACGGCATTCTTCCTGTTCTCCACGGTACAAGAGAACGTGTACGGCACTGGGTCATCGTTCCCATTCAACTGATTCAACAACTCCTCCAGCTGCTTCTCCGTGATACCCCCGGGAACACGCAGCGCAGAACCCAACATCTCCCCGCTATCCAATGCCTTAAACCTCACAGACACATCCGGCAACGTCTCGGGAACCAACCCGACATCCCTGGGAGCCTGCGCTTCCCTCTTCTGCTTCTTCGAAACTGGCGGCAATTGCGTAGACATAATTCCTCACTTTATGACAGCAATGCAAATATAAAAGCAATCAACAATTGCAAACAATGCTGGTTCTAATAAATATCCATTGTAGCAGCTAATAGAAATATTTCAAGGCGATGAGCTCATCGCAAAAAAAATTTTTTCCAGGTGAAATTTTTCACGAAAAATTTTTCAGGCAGAAAGGAAACACACAAAGCGATCCCCGTCTCGAAGCAAAGGGGATTTGACATATTATATAACACAAACTATATCTTGCAAAAAAAAACAATACAACGAGAGATTTCTATATCCCAATTGGTTTCTCTGTAAACAACTACGAAAAGAGAGAGAGACAACAGAAATATCATGCCGGAAGTTGAGTTGAAAGTGGAGGACGGGATGAAGCGGAAGCTTGAAGAGGATGACGGTAAGGTGATGTTGAAGAGGCCTGTGATTGTTCCTGATTGCGATGCCAAGGTGCACTATACGCCGTTGAAGACGGGGATATGCTATGATGTGCGGATGCGGTATCATGCGAAGATTTTTACGTCGTATTTTGAGTATATAGACCCGCACCCGGAGGATCCGCGGAGGATATACCGTATCTACAAGATACTTGCTGAGAACGGTTTGATCCACGACCCTACGTTGAGCGGGGTTGATGATATTGGGGACTTGATGTTGAAGATTCCTATCCGTGCTGCGACCGGGGAGGAGATCCTGGAGGTTCACTCGAAGGAGCACCTTGAGTTCATTGAGCGCACGGAGAAGATGAACCGGGAGGAGTTGCTGAAGGAGACCGAGAAGGGGGATTCCGTGTATTTCAATAACGATTCGTATGCGACGGCGAGGTTGCCGTGTGGTGGTGCCATTGAGGCATGCAGGGCTGTTGTGGAAGGTCGTGTCAAGAACTCGCTTGCGGTGGTGAGACCGCCGGGACACCATGCGGAACCGGAGGCCGCCGGTGGGTTCTGTCTCTTTAGTAACGTCGCTGTGGCGGCCAAGAACATATTGAAGAACTACCCTGAGAGTGTGAGGAGGATTTTGATCCTGGATTGGGACGTACACCACGGGAACGGTACTCAGAAGGCGTTTTACGACGACGACAGGGTGTTGTACATCTCGTTACACAGGTTCGAGTTGGGGAAGTACTATCCAGGTACCATCCAGGGACAGTATGACCAGATCGGTGAAGGTAAGGGGAAAGGTTTCAATTGTAATATAACGTGGCCCGTGGGAGGTGTCGGAGATGCAGAATACATGTGGGCGTTCGAACAGGTCGTGATGCCCATGGGAAGAGAGTTCCAACCGGATCTGGTGATAATATCGTCTGGGTTCGATGCTGCAGACGGTGACACCATTGGCCAATGCCATGTTACTCCAAGTTGTTACGGCCATATGACTCACATGTTGAAGTCTCTAGCCAGAGGTAATCTGTGTGTTGTGCTCGAAGGTGGTTACAACTTGGACGCTATCGCCATCAGTGCACTAGGTGTGGCCAAGGTACTCATCGGTGAGCCTCCTGACGAATTACCAGATCCACTAAGAGAACCAAAGTCCGAGGCATTGGAGATTATAGATAATGTAATTACACTGCAGTCGAAATACTGGAAGTGTTTCGGTAAGAGACATGGTAACCTAGGTCTACCCACAGAGAAGACAGTCACTGCTCCAATGATGTCCAAGAGCTTCCCCCTACAGACTGCCATTCGTCAAGAACAATTCAACCAGCTAGCCGAAGATTTCGGATTTGTAACTTTACCACTATTGAGCATGGACGTCCCACAAGATACCGTGATATGCTCTCCAGACCTGTTCAAGGAAAACACAGTAGTAATTATAGTTCATGATACCCCTGAAATATGGGCTAAACGGAACGTAATAGCAGGTACTATCGACCCATCTACTTCTTTAGTGGTTGACTCAGCATCAGATTTCATTAGATGGGCACACGACAGGAAATACGGTGTCATGGATGTAAACATCCCACAGTCTTTGTTTGAACAACAAAACTACACTGCCGTTTTAACCGCACAAGAAATTTTGATATATCTTTGGGACAACTACTTGAAATTTTTCCCATCCCTAACAAAGGTAGCATTTGTAGGAATAGGAGATGCCTCTTCTGGTATCGTTCACCTTTTAGGGCACAGAGACACAAGAACTGTGGTTAAATCTGTCATTAGCTTCGTTGGCCAAAAACCACTCAAGGCCCTCGTACCTCTAGTCAATGAGTCTTTGGGTGACTGGTATTTCAAGAATTCATTAGTATTCACAGACCACAGCCATTCCTGTTGGGGCGATAACGAAAATAGAAAGCCAAGAAAGAAGTTTGGTCGTGTTCTAAGATGTGATTCTGAAGGGTTAAGTAATACTATCGAGGAGAGATTCGAAGAAGCCACTGATTTCATTTTAGACTCCTTTGAAGAATGGAGTGATAGTGAATGATTAAGCTGCTTATGACGATTATCTACATATTTAACCAATTCATGAGATACTAACTGGAAACTGGTTTTTCGAAAGGTCTCCACTATATAACCCTTTCTTTCCCCTTCAAAGGTCATTATACAATAATAGAAGGCTTAATTATTATATAGTTATATAAATTACGAATAAAATGCATGTAATAAAAGTTAAAAAAAAAAACAGACAAAGGAAGGGCAGAAAATATTCAAAATTTTATAGATGCAAGTAATTTCAAATTTGTATTATTTTATTATTATTATCATTATTACCATTGTGATTATTATTATATTATTAGTATTATTATTCAAGTCTTTGAAGATAAAAATGCTGGTTTAGGTGGAACCTTTGGTTTCAAATGTTCAGGTTTAGGAGGTTTCTTAGGTGGAACTTTCCTCTGAGTTTGTCCTTGAGAAGACTCACTAATTGACTTCACAATAACACTTGGGTATCTCTTTTCTTCGGAAAGGTTACTGCTACCCCTTCTTGAAGAAGGTTTGTTTCCTAGACGCTTTCCAAGGTTTTCACTACTATCAGTACTTCCATTAGATTTTGTATGTCTTATGACCTCTTCTGAAGCGTTAAGTGCATCCATCATCCGTTTCCTTAGTTGTTCCTTTTTGTTGTCCCTGCTTAACTCATCCCTTCTTTTTGCTTCTTCTTCTTCCAGTTTCATATCTGTCTGTGCAATTGGCAGACTTTTACGTTTCAATTTAATTTCTTCTTTTTGGTTTAATTTAAAATCCGGTTCTCTCAATTCACTCTTAGTCTTATCTAACACAGGTGCATCGGCTAAGAACGGGCTAGAGGATATCGCATCTTCCAGGATAGCTTCGTTTGCCTTTAACTCAGCATTCGCCCTTTCAATGAGTGATACATTATTAAGGGACCTCGTCTTCGATATTATCGATGCACTATCAGCTATACTATTTTCGGAAGACGAGCTTGAAGAGCTATCTTCTTCCTCCTCATGAATATGGGTTTTGGCCAGGTTAGACTGTAGAGAGGCCTTCTTCCTTAACAAAAATTCCGAAATATCAGATCTATCATTGGATTCGGTACCGTACGTTGTTGGAAGAGTCTTTGATCTTTGGAATGCTGGTTCTATACCCTTTGTACTTTGTCCCGTCGCCACATCGTTCTCGAATGCGGCCAATATATGGTTGATGGAGTGAGGTGTTGTGGCTTCAGAACTAGAGGCAGAAACGTTGTAGTAATTGTTCGAGTTTGTGCTGGCAAAGTTTGGCTGTTGTGTGGGATAATTTGGCATTTGGCTGGTAACATTAGGGATTGGACAGTTGATATGTAATATGTTGGCCACTGTTTGTATAACCTGGAACACATTTGGTCTATGGTGAGGATTCTTGGCTAACATTGAAAGAACCAGCTGCTTCAATGAGTCACTATACACTGGGTAGTTGGGAAACTCCACCATACCGTTAAGAATACCTGCTTCACCTGAGTGTTCGAATGGAGTGGTGTAGTAACATAGCTTGTACAGGAACACACCCAATGCCCAAATATCAGACTTGTCGTTTACCGCAAAACCCTTTGTGAGGTCTAACATCTCGGGTGCTCTATACTGAGCGGTTGTACTCATCATAATATCATGCTGCACATAGGACAACTCTTGTGGAGTCTTGGGTGGTCTAATAAACCCGGACACGGAACCGAAATCACAGAGTTTATACGTGGAGTCATCTGATATCAGCACATTCTCAATCTTTATATCACGATGCAACAATGGTGGCTGCAATGTGTGCATTGCAGCAACACCCTGGGAGATTTGGATAAGTATCGTCAGCACCTCATGTTCGGTAAGTCTGTTCTGCAACCTCGAATTCATAAAATCGATCAAACCACCACGACTACAGTACTCCATCAGCATGAACACCTCGTAGGTGCCGTCCATGTACTGAGACCGAGCTGCATTGGAATCGATATACGAGACGATGTTCTTGTTGTGTCTCAGCCTCTTCATGGCATCCACCTCGGCTCTCAGCACATTCAAACTGTTCTTATCTGGGACAATCACCCTTTTCAAGCACGCAATGTTAGACCCACAAAACCTGTCAGCAGGGACAATATGTGTACTATATATCTGTGCATACCCACCACTAGTCAAGTACTTTGTTATCCTGGCCTGGTGAGAACCCACACTCACCGTCAAGCCAGGATCATATTTCGGAATATGAGGAGTATTCATTACTTTTTAGTTTTTGTTCTTCTGATTCTTATTTCAAATGCATGCAACAATAAAAAAAAACAACTACTACTCTAAGAAGACTTTTTGTATTTATCAAAGTGAAAACTGCCCTTAAAAAAACTTTTCTTGTCGAATGTTGCAACAAAGCTTAAAATCAACAAATATCGAAATCAAAAATACACACAACCAAACAGTATCTTGTATACACACAACACAAACGTATACAAACACAATATAAAATATTACAATAATCTAATTATTCAAGGCTATATATTATATATTTCGATATTAACAAAGCCCACCTGCAAAGTACTTCCCCCTCTTGTAAGATTTGAAGTAGAAAAAAGAAAGAAAGAATAAACTTTAAAAGGAGAGAGGAGGAGAGACATACAGCGATGTCTGTTTCTTTCATGCACTTGAATCAAGAGAGAGAGAGCATTGAGCATTCGTTGTTATACAATAAGAAGGATACATGTTAACCACCTTATACTTCTCCTAACCCTGCTTTTTTGAATCCCCTCTCTCCTCCCTCCCCCCCTTTTAGAAGAGAGATACATGGCAAAAGGGGATCTGCAACTATCTTCAATTTTTTATTTTTTTTTGCCGTTCTTTTCCCCAGAGATTATCAACGAGAGATAGAGAGAGGCTTAAACGAATACATATAGAGCTTGTCAATACCTTCACCCCGCACTATCATCCACTCTGGATCATAAAAACTAACATCTTGTCTCTCCTCACCCCCCCCTTACCTAGGTTGTTTATACAGAATCAATAGAGAAAAGATATATCTAGAAACGTCTTGGTCATGGTCCCTAGTTGCAACTCCAATTTTTAGAATTCAATATGGTCTCTTGGCCCAGTTGGTTAAGGCACCGTGCTAATAACGCGGGGATCAGCGGTTCGATCCCGCTAGAGACCATTTCTATTTTTTGAACTGAAAAAATGTCATTATTTTTTTTTTTTTCCTATTTTATTCATATATATATAGTGATGAGCTGGAGAATTGTATTTTAATTTTGTTTCAATTCTTGCAATAAATCTATCGACACAGAACAACAGCTGCATATTACTCTTATAATGTCGTTCTCTGCTGTGGGTGATGTTGGGTTTGGTGATGGTAATTGGTGTTTGAAGTTTCAGCCATTGGATCCCAGTGGGTTGTTGACCTCTGTGAGTGATGGTACTGTGCATCTGCTGGACTGGCATGATCCAACTAAGGTATTACAGAAGTTCAAAGTTGCTGATGTTCCCATTACTGGTCTATGTGAGATAGTGCAACCATTTGATAACGAGGATTCTGGTGCTGTGTTTGCTGCGGCCACGGGGAGCCAAGTGAAGATATATGATATTAGGTGTAACGGCAAGAGCGAGGCAGTGATGAAACACGAGGGTGGAGCTAATATATTGTCGTTGGCATCGGGTTATGGCCAGCTGGCGTATGGTACCGAGCTGCAAGGCTCGGATGCGGAGTTACACCTGTTTGATATACGTTACGATAGACCGTTGTTGCGGTCGTTTGTGGACTCACACCACGACGACATAACCGATATCAAGTTCCATCCAACAGACCGCAACCTTTTGATGAGTGGTTCCACTGATGGATACACGAACATATACGACTTGCAAGAGGAAGAGGAGGATGATGCGCTGCACCAGGTGATCAACTATGCGTCGATTCATTCCTGCGGCTGGCTCTCATCAAGGAGGATATACACCTTGTCACACATGGAAACGTTCGCCATACACGAGCTAAACGACAAGTCTGATGATCCAAAGGAGCCACAACCACTCGATTTCGGTGATATCAGGTCTGCCTGGGGTTGCGACTACGTCGTGGACGTGTACGCTGGCTGGAATCCTTACATTGCCACGGGCAGATCCTATGAACAAACTGGAGAATTAAAGATTATACCGCTAGAGACTAGGAAACGCGGGAGGGAAACACCACTGCTTGACCGTGCAATCACTATCCCCGGCGCACACGGCGACGATGTGGTGAGGGACACACACATGCCTAACAAAAACACACTATACAGCTGTGGAGAGGACGGCCACGTGCGTATATGGAAACGCACAGACACCCACGAACCCGAGAATGAAGTATCCCTCGACGACATACGAGACCCCGACGCCAACCTGGACCTAGCAGCAGACGAAACCTCGACCAAGAAGAAGAAGAAACACTCAAAGAAGAAACACTCTAAGAAACCAAGATTCAAACCATACTGACCCCATCTAATACATTATATATATATATATATATATATATGCAAATATATACAGATTGTAATACAGCATACACATATACGAAACACATGTACTACGTACACAGCGATAAACCCATGTGAAAAAAAAAAAAGCCCAAAATTCGTTTTTTTTTTTTTCGTTCAACAAAAGCCCAAAAAAAAAAAAAAAGGTTCAGCATGTGAAAACAGAATTTTTTTTTTTTTTTTTTTCAACTTTGGCGCGTTGGTATAAAAAGGGCCACGGGTTTCTGGAAGAATTACACTTTTCTTTCTTCGGCGGCTATCAATTGTTTCTTTTATTCTTTTCTTTATTATTAATAATATCAATTGAAAGTACACTATACAATTTTATAGAAATAATGGTTATGAAACCTGAAGTTGAGCAAGAATTGGCTCATGTATTGCTGACTGAGTTGTTGGCTTACCAGTTTGCATCTCCAGTGAGATGGATTGAGACACAGGATGTCTTGTTGAAGGATTTCAACACTGAAAGAGTGGTTGAGATTGGTCCTTCTCCTACTTTGGCTGGTATGGCACAGAGGACGTTGAAGAACAAGTACGAGTCCTATGATGCTGCTTTGTCCTTGCAGAGACAGGTGTTGTGTTACTCTAAGGACACCAGAGAGATCTACTACACAGCTGATCCAGCTGAGGTCGAGGCTGAACAGCCTGCCGCTGGTGAGGGTGCTCCTCCTGCTGCTGCTACACCTGCTGCAGCTGCTCCAACCCCTGTTGCTGCTGCCCCTGTTGCTGCTGCTCCAGCTCCAGCTGCTGCCGTTGCTGAAATTCCAGATGAGCCAGTCAAGGCTGGTCTGGTCTTGCATGCTTTGGTTGCACACAAGTTGAAGAAGACTATGGACCAAGTACCATTGAGTAAGACCATCAAGGATCTTGTCGGTGGTAAGTCTACTGTCCAGAATGAAATTCTTGGTGATCTAGGTAAAGAGTTCGGTAGTACTCCAGAGAAGCCAGAAGACACTCCATTGGAAGAGTTGGCCGAGACCTTCCAGGACACATTTGCTGGTGCTCTAGGTAAGCAATCATCCTCTCTATTGTCCAGACTTGTCTCATCCAAGATGCCTGGTGGTTTCAACATGACCTCTGTGAGAAAGTACTTGCAATCTCGTTGGGGTTTGGCTGCTGGTAGGCAGGATTCTGTTCTATTGGTTGCTTTGACCAACGAACCAGCTTCTCGTCTAGGTTCTGAGGCAGATGCAAAGGCCTTCTTGGACTCTATGGCACAGAAGTACGCTCAAATCTCTGGTGTCGATCTATCTGCTGCCTCTGCAGGTGCCGGCGCAGGTGCCGGTGGTGCTGCTGCTGGCGGCGCTACCATTGATGCTGCTGCCCTTGATGAAATCACAAAGGATCATAAGGTCTTGGCTCGTCAACAATTGCAAGTCTTGGCTCGTTACCTGAAGATGGACTTGAGCACCGGTGAAAGAAAGTTCTTGAAAGAAAAGGACACTGTTGCTGAATTGCAAAAGCAATTGGATTATATCACCAACGAATTGGGGGAATTCTTCGTTAACGGTATTTCCACCTCCTTCTCCAGAAAGAAGGCCAGACAATTTGACTCTTCTTGGAACTGGGCTAGACAATCGCTATTGTCCTTGTATTTTGAGATCATTCACGGTGTTTTGAAGAACATCGACAGAGAAGTTGTCACTGAGGCTATCAACATCATGAACAGATCTAACCAAACCTTGATTAAGTTCATGGAGTACCACATCTCCAAGACTGACGTATCTAAGGGTGAAAACTACAAGTTGGTCAAGGACCTGGGTGATCAATTGATCGAAAACTGTAAGCAAGTTCTAGATGTTGACCCTGTCTACAAGGATGTTTCAAAGCCAACTGGTCCAAAGACTACCATTGACAAAAACGGTAACATCAAGTACTCTGAAGAGCCAAGAGACAAGATCAGAAAGTTCTCTCAATACGTTCAAGAGATGGCTTTGGGTGGTCCACTAACAAAGGAAGACCAACCAACGATTCAAGAAGATTTGACCCGTGTCTACAAGGCTATCAGTGCTCAAGCTGCCAAGCAAGATGTCACTGACGCTACTAGATCTGAATTCGAGAAACTGTACAGTGACTTGGTCGATTTCTTGAAGAAGTCTAAGGAAATTGATGCTCAACAAACCACCCAATATGCTGGTATGGATGATGATGCTCTTGACAAGGACTCTACCAGAGAAGTTGCTTCTTTGCCAAATAAGTCTACCATTTCTACTACTGTTTCTTCTACTATTCCAAGAGAAACTGTTCCTTTCTTGCATTTGAGAAAGAAGGCCCCATCTGGTGACTGGAAGTATGACCGTCAACTGTCTTCCATCTTCTTGGATGGTTTGGAGCGTGCTACCGTTAATGGTGTCACCTTCAAGGACAAGTACGTTTTGATCACTGGTGCTGGTCAAGGTTCCATTGGTGCCGAAGTTTTGCAAGGTTTATTGCAAGGTGGTGCCAAGGTTGTTGTCACAACTTCCCGTTTCTCCAAACAAGTCACTGACTACTACCAATCTATGTATGCTAAGTTTGGTTCCAGAGGTTCCACTTTGGTAGTTGTTCCATTCAACCAAGGTTCTAAGCAAGATGTCGAAGCTTTGATTGACTACATTTATGACGATGAAAAGAACGGTGGTCTAGGTTGGGATCTAGACGCTTTCATTCCATTTGCTGCTATTCCAGAAAATGGTATTGAACTAGAAAACATTGACTCTAAGTCTGAATTTGCTCACAGAATCATGATGACTAACATTTTGAGAATGATGGGTGCTATCAAGAAGCAAAAGTCTGCCAGAGACATTGAAACCAGACCAGCTCAAGTTATCTTACCAATGTCTCCAAACCACGGTACTTTCGGTGGTGACGGTTTGTACTCGGAATCTAAGTTGTCTTTGGAAACTTTGTTCAACAGATGGCACTCTGAATCCTGGGCTAACCAACTTACTGTCTGTGGTGCTGTTATTGGTTGGACTAGAGGTACTGGTCTAATGACCGCCAACAACATCATTGCTGAAGGTATTGAAAAGATGGGTGTCCGTACTTTCTCCCAAAAGGAAATGGCTTTGAACTTGTTGGGTCTAATGATCCCAGAGATTGTTGAATTGTGTCAAAAGGCTCCAGTTATGGCCGACTTGAACGGTGGTCTACAATACTTGACTGACTTGAAGGAGTTCACTGCCAAGTTGCGTAGAGAATTGACCGAAACTTCTGAAATCAGAAAGGCTGTCTCTATCGAAACTGCTCTTGAACACAAGATTGTGAATGGTGGTAAGGCCGACGAAGCCCATGCCAAGGTTGAAGTTCAACCAAGGGCTAACATCCAATTAGACTTCCCTAAATTGAAGCCTCATAAGGAAATCAAGGCTATTGCTAAGTCCGAGTTGGAAGGTCTATTGGACTTGGAAAAGGTTATTGTTGTTACCGGTTTCTCTGAAGTTGGTCCATGGGGTTCCTCCAGAACCAGATGGCAAATGGAGGCCTTCGGTGAGTTCTCATTGGAAGGTTGTGTTGAAATGGCTTGGATGATGGGTATGATCAAGTACCACAATGGTAACTTGAAGGGTCGTCCATACACTGGTTGGGTTGATGCTAAGACCAATGAACCAGTTGATGATAAGGATGTTAAGTCTAGATACGAAACACAGATCATCGAACATAGTGGTATCAGATTGATTGAACCTGAATTATTCCACGGTTACAACCCAGAAAAGAAGCAAATGATCCAAGAAGTTATTGTTGAAGATGACTTGGAGCCATTTGAGGCTTCTAAAGAAACCGCCGAACAATTTAAGCATGAACACGGTGACAAGGTCGATGTCTTTGAAATTCCAGAAACTGGTGAGTACTCCGTCAAGATCTTGAAGGGTGCTACTCTATACATTCCAAAGGCCTTGAGATTTGACCGTCTAGTTGCTGGTCAAATCCCAACTGGTTGGAATGCCAAGACTTACGGTATTTCTGATGATATCATCTCCCAAGTTGATCCAATAACCCTATTTGTTTTGGTTTCTGTCGTCGAAGCTTTCATTGCTTCTGGTATCTCTGATCCATTTGAAATGTACAAGTACGTTCACGTCTCTGAAGTCGGTAACTGTTCTGGTTCTGGTATGGGTGGTGTCAGCGCTCTACGTGGTATGTTCAAGGACCGTTACAAGGACATGCCAGTTCAAAATGATATCTTGCAAGAATCTTTCATCAACACTATGTCTGCCTGGGTTAACATGTTGTTAATTTCTTCTTCTGGTCCAATCAAGACTCCTGTCGGTGCTTGTGCCACCTCTGTTGAATCTGTCGACATTGGTGTTGAAACAATCTTGTCTGGTAAGGCTAAGATCTGTATTGTTGGTGGTTATGATGACTTCCAAGAAGAAGGTTCTTACGAATTTGGTAACATGAAGGCCACTTCCAACACCTTGGAAGAATTTGAACATGGTCGTACCCCAGCTGAAATGTCACGTCCAGCTACCACTACCCGTAGTGGTTTCATGGAGGCCCAAGGTGCCGGTATTCAGATCATTATGAATGCTGACTTGGCCTTGAAGATGGGTGTTCCAATCTACGGTATTGTTGCCTTGACTGCTACTGCTACTGATAAGATTGGTAGATCTGTTCCTGCTCCAGGTAAGGGTATCTTGACCACTGCCAGAGAGCACCACGGTAACTTGAAGTTCCCAACTCCAATGATGGACATCAAGTACAGAAAGCGTCAACTGGTTTCTCGTGAGAAGCAAATCAAGCAATGGGTTGAAGATGAGATCGAGATGATCAAGTACGAGACTGAAAGTATTGAAGAAGCCGAAAGAGCTTTGTTTGTTGCCGAACGTACTGAAGAAATCAAGAAGGAGGCTCAGAGACAATTGAAATCTGCCCAAGCCCAATGGGGTAATGAGTTTTTTAAGAACGACCCACGTATTGCTCCTCTAAGAGGTAGTTTGGCTACTTATGGTTTGACCATCGATGACTTGGGTGTTGCTTCCTTCCACGGTACTTCTACCAAGGCCAACGACAAGAACGAGAGTGCTACCATCAATGAGATGATGAAGCACTTGGGTAGATCCGAAGGTAACCCAGTTATTGGTGTCTTCCAAAAGTTCTTAACTGGTCATCCAAAGGGTGCTGCTGGTGCCTGGATGTTGAACGGTGCTATTCAAATCTTGAACTCCGGTGTTGTTCCAGGTAACCGTAATGCTGATAACGTTGACAAGAACTTGGAGCAATTCGATTACGTCTTGTACCCATCCAAGTCTTTGAAGACTGATGGTATCAAGGCCGTCTCCGTTACCTCCTTTGGTTTCGGTCAAAAGGGTGCCCAGGCTGTTGTTGTCCACCCTGACTACTTGTACGCAGCCATCGATGAGTGCAGATACAACGAGTATGTCTGCAAGGTTTCCCAGAGAGAGAAGGCTGCATACAAGTTCTTCCACAATGGTATGATCTACAACAAATTGTTTGTCAGCAAGGAGCACGCTCCTTACAGTGAGGATCTAGAAGAGAAGGTCTACCTAGACCCTCTTGTCCGTGTTGAGGACGACAAGAAGAGCGGTGAGTTAAAGTACTCCGCCAAGGGTATTCAGAACGAGTCGCAGTACGTGTCCGAAAGTGCTAAGAACGCCTCCGCGATGCTGTCCGAGACCCTATTGTCTCAGGGTGACAACAAGAACAAGGCTGTGGGTGTAGATGTGGAGCTTATTTCCGCTATCAACCCAGAGAACGAGACATTTATCGAGCGCAACTTCACCGCTGAGGAAATCAGCTACTGCCAGAGCCAACCAAACCCACAGGCCTCCTTTGCCGGCACATGGTCCGCTAAGGAAGCTGTGTTCAAGTGTCTGGGCCTCCCATCAAAGGGAGCAGGCGCCCCTATGCGCGATATTGAAATCATCCGCAAAAATGGCAAGCCCGAGGTCCGTCTACATGGTGACGCTAAGAAAAGGACAAATGTCTCAGTCTCCATATCTCATGATGACTTCCAATCCATTGCTGTCGCAATTGCAGATAAATAGAAAGAAGGAAAAAGCTTTCTTTCTTTCTTTCTTTTTTTTTTTTAATACGAGCTTCTCTCTCTATATAAATGTGTAACCCCCCAAATTTTTTTTTTTTAATAAAAAAATTAGTTTTGTTTCAAGATAGAAAAAAAAAAAAAAAGGAACAATATCTTTTACCGTTCTGAAAACAATTAAAAAATGGTGCTCTCTCTATCATACGTCTCGTTTCTATGTTATGTTTATTTAAGAAAAAGGACATCTCTCTCTCTAACCTTCCTCCCCTCCACCACCATAATAAAAAATAAAAATAAAAAAAATGTCCCTGATTTTCTTTGTTACTGTATTTCTATCTTCCACGGATATTTGCTCTCTCTCTCTCCCGCCCCTTAAATAAAAAATATCATCTACGCCCTTTTTTTTTTTCTCTCTCTCTCTCGTCTTTTGCCGTCTCCTGGTTCTCTCTCTTCCATCACAGAAGAAGTGGTTTTTTTACCGTTCTCAAAACGGTATACCTCATTATTACCGCTCCCGCCATAAACAAATCCTAGTTCCACAGTGTTTTGTCTCTCCCTCTCCCCCCTCCCCTGATTTCATATCACACATCACACAAATATACGTAAACACTTCACTCTTTTATAGCCACTCTCTCTCTCTTCCCCCCCTCCACACCCACACACCCCACCCACACACCCACGAGAGAGAGAGAGAGAAACATACGTTAGCACATTTCCCGTCAAGAATGTCCCACCCCCTCTACGTGCTGTTATTTGGACAGGGACAAAAAAAAAAGTGGGATCCCGTCCCGAGAACGTTAACTCCTTACTAATCCCCCCCCCCCTCTACCCCTCCTCAATTTCCAAGAGAAGCGTACGTAGAAAAGGAGAGAACAAACATTCCCTGTACTCCTTTTTTTTTCTTTCTTTCTCTCTTCGTGAAGAGAGAAACAGAGAAGCACACGCACAGAGAAGCACACGCACAGAGAAGCACACGCAGAGGAACAAAGAAAGGTGGAAGAAAATCGAAGACGCACCAACCACAAAGGCAAATCACCTATCCCCCCATGCAGAGAATGATGCAGAGAACGTCTCTCAGGGTCCCCTCCCTTCGCTCTTTCTTTCGCAAACATTAACAGTTCTCAGAACGTTAAATTAGAATAAAGGGCCTAGCAAAAGGGACTGCTGTATTAAATTACACAATGTTTTTTTACAATCACAAAATTACAATAAACAAGTAACAATAACACCTTAACTGCAATTAACAATAACACCCTAAAGAACTTATTGGACATAGCGTTTTTATATTTTTATTTATAATTTTTTTTACGTTATATCAACGTTTTTCTTCCCTTTTTTTGGAGTATGTGCTGTAGAATGTGGTTGGGTATGTCCTTTCTTATAAAGTAGAAGAAGAAGAAGAAAAAAAATTTTTATTTTTTTTTTTTTTTTCATATATATTTGTGAGTATCTTCTATTTATCTTATTCTATTTCTATTCCTAATACCCGCAACCCGCATTTTATTTTATTTTATTTCCAATATATTGTAATATCAAGGAAAAAATAGAAGAATATAATATAATATAATACAACACAATATTACAATACAATAATACAGTAGAATATTACAAATACAGGCATTAATACAACACAACTTTATGACTAGAGGTGATTTGAATGAGGAGTTTAAGAAACCTAAGAAGAAGAATTTCAGATGTGAGGGCTACCCGGGCTGCAACATGTCTTTCTCGAGGGCAGAGCACCTCGCGAGACACATACGGAGACACACAGGTGAAAAACCGTTCAAGTGCGATATATGTCTCAAGTTCTTCAGCAGGATAGATAACTTGAAGCAGCACAGGGACACGGTGCACGCAAAGGACAACGTCAAGCACCAGCACAACACCGCAACAACCAATAATGCCAGTGTGAAAAACTACAAGCGATATAACGGTGTCGAAAACGGGGCATTCTCGGCGGCGAATGCGGGCGGGAATGCAAGTGTAAGTGCAAGACAAGGGAGGAAGAATAATGTGAGCAAGAACAAGCACGACTCTGAGCTGCGTATGGTGAACAAGACGAAGAGCCTGTTGAGGGATGAGAGTAGAAAACGGTCTTACTCGAGCGACGGGTTGTCGTCGTCCTCTTCTTCTTCTTCTTCGTCGTCTCCGCCTTCGTCCAACAACAGCGATTCCTTTTTTAGTGCGGGCATTAATAAGACGAGGAACGGGAGTGGTAGTGTCTCCACTAGTAGTGGGAACAACTCGTACTCCGCAAGCAGTGTGAGTAGCGGGAGTATCAATAACATGAAGCCCAACAGTTCCTTGAAAAACGAAATATCAAATAACAATAGTAAGCCCATGAAACCACAGGTAAATTATAACAATAACAACAACAATATCAACAATATTAACAACAGTAATAATAACAATAATAATAACAATAATGCTAATGGCAAATTCGGTAAATATTGGAGTCCTCCTGTACTAATGGGACCTATGGGGTACGATGAAAATAAGAATGAGTCAGGAAGCTTCAGCATGTATTCGAACTTCCCTTCGGAGAGGAACCAGAGGTTCAGACAGTCCTTCTCTAGAAGATCCAATAACAAAAAATATAACAATAACAACAACAACAACAACAACAACAATAATAATAATAGTAATGTTAATTATTCTACAACGTACGGAAACGGAAATTACAATACCGGTGTAATAAATAATGGGGGCATGAAAACCAACTACGATAGAACTTATAGAACTGTCCCGATGGTGTCAGAACAGACACCGTTCACCAAAACGTCTCAACAACAGCACGATTTTATCTCGGGTAATAGAGAGTTACCACACATTGCAGATTTCTATCGGAAGAACAGAGGAGCAGCCCCATTTACGAGCAATAAGTTACCTATTCCTGCAAACATGAACGCTAGTGTGTCTCCTACATACACGGGGAAGGCAAATCTGAACGATTGCAACAACAACAATCATAACAACAACAACAACAACAACAGTAATAAGAACACTAGTATGTCACCATCGAACGGTACGAGCATGGAGAGTCCTCCATACTTGATTCCATCCAACAACGATCCATTAATGGTCTCATCCTTCTCAACGAGACATAATGACACATCTACAAACAACAACAATAACAGTAACAACAATCACAACAATAACGATGGTGGGAATGCTATGCGTGTGGCCAGCAACGGCACGGGTGTCGGCAGTACAGTCCCAAACACCATCATCACTGCTACTACCACTATCACTAGCAATAGAGACGAAGAGGAAGATGTGGTTATGACGGATGTTGCCAGACCCATCATTATCAAGAACAGAACTACACCTTCGTTTACAACAAACAACAAACTTCCACCATTGAAGAATCTACAATTCACTGAACATTGATAACTTGTTGCTTTAAAAAAAAAAAAGGAAAAGAAAAGAATATTAATATCTTTCTTTTTTGTTTGAATTTATAAGTTTTTTTTATTTTTTGAATTTCATTTACCTCCCCTACCTAAATATTTTGTTATATAGATAATTATGTACCTTCTTTAATTTCTGTTTATTTTGTTCATTAACAATCACTTTGCATATATGTTTGAATCATGCATCACACAATCTGCATCACACAATCTGCATCACACAATCTGCATCACATACAGACACACACACACACACACCTACATTCAACACATTTTCTCATATACTACAGCACGACCATTACAACACAAGTTACCCAGCTCCTCAATAAAAAATGAAAGAGAAGATTACAACACCCTTTCAAATTTTCTCATTATGTAAATCCCCCACACCGGGTAAGAAGAACCCAACAAAAAAAAAAAGAAAATAAGATAATATACGAACAAAAACCGTAACTGACGTGTCTCTTCAAGATAACAAAAAAAAAAAAAAAGAGTTAAATTCAATACCTCCGAACGACAAAGTGAATTTTATGTTATCTTCCCTCCCCTCCCCTCCCTCCCCGCCGTTACCCCTCCCATTGTTTGTATACGGCTGTTTCTATGGAATTTGTTCCAATCTATCCCCTTAGCCCTTTGCCCTTGCCCCTTCTCCGGGGAAAAAAGACCAAAATTTTGTTTTTTTACCCCTTACGGCTGGTAGTTTTTGTTAAACAGAGACAGAGCCAGGGACACACACACACAAACACACACACAAACACACACACACACACACACACACACAGAGAGACACATGCACAGAGACAAAGATATATGATATCCCTACCAACGAGCTGTGAGACAAGTATACTACCTAAAGAAAAGAGACAGAGACGTACTCGGAGGACCCCTTTTTTTAAAGTTTTTAATCGAGAGAGAAAGAGAAACCAAAAAAAAAAAGATGTGTGTTTTGGAGCTACGTACTATTCTAACTACGTTATAAATGATACATAGAAAGAGAGAAAAAAAAAAAAAAGGTAAACACAATAAAAAAAAAAAAAAGCCCAACAAAGAGAAAAGAAACGTAAACAAAACACGCGTGCGGGAAACAATAAGAAAGGTAAACAAAAAGAAGATATTCACAAGCACACAACACAGCACACACACATATTATAAAATCAACAACCAACCAAAAAAAAAATAAAAGGTAAGAGAGACATGTTTTTACCCCACCACACACAGATGCAGTTGCAGAAACAGCATACAGTCTTTCCCCTTCCCCCCCACGCTTTCTCTTCTCAAAAACATCGAGAGAGACAGCACACACACACACAATACAGCACACAGACAATACAGCGAGTGAAAAAAAAAAAGAAACAATAACAATGCGTGGTGTGTGGGTGTATAGGGTAACTTAGGGGATATCTCTATATGTAGCTGTATGTGTGTGTGTATGTGTATGTGTGTGTGGCTCAGAGAGAGATGCAGGGAGAGAGGAGGGAAAGATTGGCATGTTATATTTTTTGTATGAGAGAGAGAAGCTAGAAATAAAAAAAAGGAATGTTCTCTAAACCCAGGACTCATTTTTTTTTTGTTATTCTTTTAATTGTTATTTAATTTATATATTTAAAAGTAATCATATTATTATAAGATAAAAATCTATCTTCTTTCTTCATATAATTAACAAATCTAAAACAAAACTAAAACAGAAAAGAAAAAATAAAAAGAAATATCTCTATCCACAACGATAACACTAATAAGAATACAATAAAGAAAGATGCAGAACAATAACGACTATTATAATGTATATGTATCTCCATCCAGTACTCCTCCTGGCAGTACTAGGTCAATACAAGAGAGCACATCGCCGCAACAGGACTCAATACTGCATAGGAATAACATATGTAAGTCGTTCGAGGACGACTTGTTCTTCTGTCCAAGAGTACTGCTGAGTGCTCAGGAACAAGCGAGGTGCCAGGAGATAGACTCGCTTTTCACACAGACGACGTTGTCGTCACTGCATGATGTAAACATCAACAATAATGCATTTAGAGCTTCTACACCAGGGAAGTTTAATCCTTATAAATCCCAGAGCTTTAACCCTTCAAGTTGAATTTCAAAACCAAAAAAAAAAAAAAAATATTAACAAAAAAGTTTAACATCCATTTTAACTGTTCCCCCCCCTTTTTTTTTTGTCTCTCTCTTTCTATCTGGTTTTTTTTATTTAATTTCATTTTTACGATTTATTTCTTTAACGACATTATATTCTATATATACAAAACTACAACACACACACACACAAACATATATCACATTCCATTTTCACACTTCTTATAAATAACAATTTATTAATAAAATATTTTAGAGGTTTCCTTTATTATCATATGAGCTCTTTTAATAGTGATTAAAAATGTAAATCACCTGATGCGGTGTAAATCCCGTTTATTTTTCTAGCCCCCCTCCCCCTGCCTCTCCCTCCAAGGGGTTCTCCTTTACCCTCATCCCACACACTCACACACAAAGAATTGCAGCAGCAAGGAAAACATTTACCCAGATCCCACATCTCATATACGTATATACGTTAATGTAAGCGTGTTTGTATCGTAGTACCGTATCTGATATCATATACAACGTAAAGGATCATATGAACTGGTATCACGTACAACGGTTATAGGTTTAAAAAAAAAAAAATTTTTTTTATTTTTCACGTTCTTTGAAGCACACGATTGCTGCAAGTGATGAGAATAAGGGAAATTTGCATAGTTTATTTTTTTTTTAATGTTGAAGATACGTTCCAATTTCTTTTTTAAGGTTTCCCCCCCCTCATTTATTATTGTTACTTAGGTTTCGTAAAAATTTTTTTTCTCTTTTTTTGTTGGTCTTCTCTTCTTGGATACTAAGATAAAACAAGGACACAGACGATACGATGGGTGACAATCATACGAAGCGTGCGTTGTCATTGGATGATTTGGTTAACCATGATGAGAATGATAAAGTGAAGCTGCAGAAGATGGCTAATGAAGTACAGGAGAAACCTGCAGGAATTGGGAACCTAGTGAACACTAACACTGGCAATACGAATAATGTTACTAGTATAGCTGGAATTGTGGAAGAGAGTAAAGAGAATGAGAGTGATACGGATACAGATGATGGTGGGGAAGTTAATTTCGATAACGGTATGATGTTTGATTATGATAAACAGGATAGGTTCTCTCCAGAGAAGAAGAAAGCGGCTGCCGCGATGAGACGTAAGGACTCGAAAAAATCAGAGAGCGAAGAGACAATTGTGCAACCACCACAACAATCAGCGGTTCAACAGCCACCTATAGTTCAACCTACAATCCAGCAACAAGAAGTACCGCAACTGCAAGCACCTCAAATGTTGCCACCACAGCAACATCAACAACAACAACAATTACAGCCGCAGCCTGTTGTAACGCCAAACAGAGCTACTAGTATATCTTCAATAGTGGACGGAGGTAATGAATCGATAGAGAGGAGCAGCACGTCGTCTCTTGACCTATTAGTCGAGGCAAGCGAAGAAGAGGCAAGAGCTGAGGCTAAAGAAGCTGTGCCTAATGCTAACAAGGAAGAGACACCTAGGGAAGAGGAGATAAAGAAGGAAAACGAGACACCCAAAGAGGAGACACATGTTAAGAAAGAACCGGAAAATTCGTCGAATGATGCTGTTGATAAGATATTTGAAGAGAAAAGCTCAAGCATCTCGAAGAAGAACAGTGTAAAAAAAGACTTAGAAGTACTAAATGAGATCTCCGCCTCATCGAAACCAAACAAGTATAAGAATACTCCAATATGGGCACAGAAATGGAAACCTACTGTTAAGGCTTTGCAGAATATCGATACCAATGACTTCAAGATTGATAGTTCTATCTTGGATATTATCCCAGACGACGATATGACTAAATCAGTACAGGATTGGGTGTATGCAACCATATATTCTTTAGATCCCGAGGTCAGACCATTCATCGAACTGGAAATGAAATTTGGCGTCCTTTTAGAATCAAAAAGTCCCGACAGAGTTAACCCACCGATCTCATCCCAAGCAGTATACACAGACATGGACGCACACCTAACTCCAAATGTTGACGAACTTGTATTCAAGGAACTGAATAAGTATATCCAAGGTTTGAGTGAATTGACAGAAAATTCTGGTAAATTTAATGTTATCGAATCTGAAACTAAGGATTCTGTGTATAGAGTCGGTACGTCAACGCAAAGACCAAGGTTTTTGAGAATGAGTTCAGATGTGAAAACCGGCCGTGTTGGACAATTTATTGAAAAGAGACATATTTCTCAACTGCTAATATATTCACCAAAGGATAGTTACGACGTGAAAATATCGTTGAATTTAGAATTACCTGTTCCTGAGAATGATCCACCAGAGAAGTACCAGCATCAAACACCAGTCAGTTCAAGAACGAAAGAGCGTGTGAGTTACATCCATAACGATTCGTGTACCAGAATTGATATAACAAAGGTTCATAACCATAATCAAGGCATTAAATCTAAAGACACAGAAATTACCCATGAAATCGAATTGGAAATTAACACCCCTGCGTTACTGAAGGCATTCGAGAACATCACAGCAGACAGCAAAGAATATGCAACATTGATCAGAACTTTTTTGAACAATGGTACCATTGTGCGTCGTAAACTGTCTTCACTTTCGTATTCTATTTTCGAAGGGCAAAAGAAAGTCAATTGAGATGTCACATAATTATGATACACAATATCTCACTCAAGAAACTCTGCATTAAACTTACACACTACCAAATTTAACTCGCTGGCCTTTTGTGATATAGTCATTTGAATACATGTACTATGACGAGTAGATAAAAGTAACTTATAGAATATATTTACAAAAAAAAAAAAAATTGAGGTTGTATTATTAAATTAATCATAATTAAAAATTATAGTTCTGGATGAAATGTATATAATACATTAAATAAGAAACAGAATAACAATGAATCTAGTTTCATATATCATTTTCTCTATCTGTCGTAAGCATTATAACAAAAAAAAAAAAATAAATGTTGAAAAATATGGGAGTAAGAGTTATCGATTGCTGTTTTTATGTACAAATACTCTCGCTTTCCACTCTCTTTCCCGCTTGTCTTTCTTTTCAACACCTCTTGTTTTGATTGTAAATACCAAGGATGTATGCCATTCTGATGACGACCAGATCAATGGCCATCTTTATGCTGTCGACCGCCAGGGCCATCTTAGACCCATCAACTTCATGCCACGAAACAGGAATCTCTTCAACAGGGACGCCCTTTCTAATGGCCAGTAGTAATATCTCGACATCAAAAATCCAACCTTCTGTATGCATGTATGGGAAAATTGCGTCAATGGCCGGTCTGTTGAATAGCTTGAAACCACACTGAGTATCTTTGATAGACCTTATACCAAATATATAGACAAGGGTGTGGAACCCGTACATTAAACAGTTTCTTAACAGAGATCTCTTGATAACAGCCTCAGTGTTAACCATGTGAGACCTTGACCCAATGGCAATAGCGGGCTTGTTATCCTCACCCTCGAGTTTTTTAATGTTGTCAATCAGCTTGGAGACATCACTGAATTTACTGGCACCATCGGCGTCCGCGAATAGCCCGTATTTACCGCGGATATGAAGAAGCCCCTGTCTCACAGCCCCACCTTTACCACGGTTTTCAGTAAACTTGATAACACGCATTTCCTTAGGGTTCAACTTGTACACTTCATGGGCCAATTCCAAACAGTACGTGGCAGTACCATCTCTAGAACCATCATCCACAATCACAATCTCCCATTTACCAGGCATAGCCTTGTTCAAATACCCAATTGTATCGTCAAGCATGGCACGAATCCTCGAGGTCTCGTTGTAAGCAGGAACCACGACAGACAACACAATCCCGTCAGCATGAGAGTCTCCACCAGAGACACCATTCACAGGAATCTTAACGATCTTCCCCGCAGTATCACATGCCATATACTTCAGCTCCTCTGGAAACGGCTGTCTCGGCGTATGCGACAGCAGATATACAACAACCCATAAACCAGCAACACCAGTAACCACCAATGCAACTAACACTTTCCAATAATCTTCCATAATTCTTTTGCCTTTCTTCTTTCTTAGTTACACTACCTTTATGAAATCAATTAGAACCACTAGCCCCCCCTTACTTTAACTTTATCTTCAACTCCCAGAAGTTCATTTTAAATTTAAAAGTGGTTTTTTGTTCAAGATTTCCGCTCTGTTTACAAAAAAAACTTGAAATTTAAACAAAGCAAGCGGGATTAAGAGAAGAAGAAGCCAGCCTGGTCAAAAACAATAACCGGTGATTTTAAATCCACGGTTGCCAGGTTACAACAGATGATCATAATTCTCAAGTGCTTCAATTGCATGCTATATTATATTATACTGTACTCTACTATATACTTTTGTATTTGTATTCTTTATTTGGCTGTGAATCTTACGTCGAAGAAGGCGATTCTGGAGTCACCCAGCATCGACTGTTTCAAGTGTGCAGTGATGTCGTCGAGGTCCCGGACGTGTATTGTGTCCTGGGGCAATGACAATGTGGCCACGGCTCTCAGTTTTGGTCCCATTGGCATCACGGTGAGGCGTTCTACCTGTACGGCAACATCGTGAATTGTATCGCGGGTGTGTCTTGCCAGCAGGTCCGATACGTACACGTATCTGTCGTCTGTGGTAGGTACTGCCTGGTCTGTCAGTTCTTTAACGGAGGTGATCATACCTTCTGCACCCGCTTTGATGATTAGTACAGAGACTAGTAAGCCACCGAGGTCGTCCAGAGACTGTATGCCGAAGAAATGACTCGACGTGATGGCAACTAGGGCAACCAGTGAGGTGAGCGAGTCTATACGGTGGTGCCATGCATTGGCCATTAGCACGTTGGAGTTGGTTCTCACGGCTACCTTCTTGGTGGCCTGGAATATCCATTCTTTCATCACTATGGACCCTGCAGCGATCCATGCGGCGTTGATATCTGTGGTGGCTGCGATATGTGTATGCGAATGCTGGGTAGATGAAGATTGTGACGTTGCCATTGTTCCTAAGATGCTGGTTGCCGATTCAACCAGCGTGTGTGGTATCATGGGCCCCACGATGGCGCAAAGAGAGGCCCACCCGATGGAGACACCTGCGCCCGCGAGTATCGTCGACACTGCCAGTGAGCCCACGGTTTCCACTTTCCCGTACCCATAAGGATACTGGTCGTTCGATTTCCGGGAGGATAGACTCACTGAGAACAGTGTCAGAAAGTCAGACACCAAATCAGACATCGCATGCACGGAATCCGCAAGCAATGCCTGCGAGTGGAACGCTATACCACCGAAAAATTTACCAACTGCCATCAACACATTGCTGCCGAGACCTATCCATGTTATGCGTACCCCGGGATTCTTCATCATTTGTTCTTTGCTCAACGTTAGCAATGGGTTGACACCCCCATGACTATGGCTATGACTATGTGTGAACATGGATTTCACGCCTTGTCCATGCTCATGCTCGTGTTCATGTTCTTGTATATTCGTTTCTATATGCGTATGCGTATGTGTATCGTCATGTTCTTGCACCTTGTGATGCCTTATCGCTGTAAGATGCAGTAATCTGTGTGGTCGAGTTAAGACAGGCCTGGCCCGCACACCCAACATCATTCTTTTCAATATACTTTTATCTTGTATAGTTCAAACTTACAAGATTAGAAGTATTCTATGCTTACAAAACCTACATATATATATACTAGTCGAGACACCCTTCCCCCTTCATCTCATCTTACACACACCCAAAAGGTTCCTCTAACCCTGCAATGTCGAGAGGCAAGGGGAGACACCCTCCCCTCCTTGGACTCTTGAGAGAGAAAGAGAGCAAGGGTCCTTTTGTTGCCGCAACTTGAAAATTTCATCTATCTCTCCCCGCTTGTTTCTAAGCATTTCGGAGTTGGTGGCGTGGTGTTCTAAGGGGGGTGCTCCTTATATTTTTCTTTTTTTTTTTTTAATTAAATTTTAAATCCTTTAAATCATTCAATTTTCCTTTAAAAAAATAATTATAAATATATATTTTATTTTATTTTAATTTGTCATTATATAAAATCATAGCTGCTTCTCTGTTGCCGTTTTTTTATCTGTCAGATCCCCAGGAGAAACCATCGTTGTCACCTCTATCGTCTCTGCCGTGCATACGTGAGGTGTTCCTGTTCTGTGTACGGGTAGAATCCATGGACTGACTCATCTCTGTGCTGGCGTCGTTTGGATTGTAGTAAGTGTCGGAATGCTTGGAAGGCATACGGTCTGAGCCGGTGTCACCGCCGTACCCTTCGTCAGCATTGAAGCTTTGGTCGTAGGACCCTTGGTTGCTACCGAAGTCTTGGTCGTAGTTTCCATCGTTACCGCCATAACTTTGGTCGTTGTTTCCTGGGTTACCACCGAATCCCTGGTCGTAGTTTCCGTCATCGTCCATATTACCCTCACCGTTCTGAGAGTAGCTCATTGGACCTTGACCTTGGTCTTGGTCGTCATTATCCTTACCGAACAGCTTGTCAAAAATAGGCATCTCTTCTTTTTATTTTTTTATTGTTAGTATAATATTGTTGGATTGGTATTATATTAGTATTTAGGAACTCTTATATGAACATGATGGAAAAAATACATCTCTTTATATATGTTTTCAATTTGAGAGACGACCTCTTACAATAACAATTGGATCATTCTTCTGGACTTGGTTCTACTCGGTTCATAAGCTGTTACTTATGCAGTTCATACAGTTTTACAACAACAGTGTAAAGAAAAGATATACAATTGTTCCATACACCACATACTGCATTGTATTCTAGCTGTGATGCAGATACTTGTAGTGTTCCCGATATATGCCAACTTGGCATTGACCATTTTGCAAGACTCAATCACAACGATAAAAAAAAAAAGGTTAACTATGTAATGAAAGAATGAGTTGCAACTCTCCTCCCCATTGTTCTTATTCTACTCAGCCACCTCCTCCTCTCCCTCTTTTTGATTAATACGGTACATAAAAATAAATAAATGGTGTCTAGAACATTTCAACTATACTCAATATAAATCCCTTATTTTTTATTATTACTTGACGTCATTTTTTAAGGGATATGTAAAAGAAAAGATATTGTTATAGAGAATACAACACATATACAACAAAGGGCTGACTCTTTTTTTTTTACGATGTTCCAAATAAGAACCGAGACCTATTGGTATTGCTAGCATTCAATGCAATAGACTGTGTAGACTAGTGACTATTAATATATTCTCAGCCTATTAGATCTACAATGGTTGCTCTCTCATCACTGCCTTGAACCATGGGAATGAGGGAATTTAATTCCAAATTTGATGTTCTCTGCCCATTCAGCAAATGAAAGAAGAAAAAAAGAGTCCATCATTATTTTATTTTTTAGTTCTATACAACCTTTGTCTTTGTTATTAAAGTGTTATTGTCACATTAACAAGAAGAAAAGGAAAAATAAAGTGATGCAATTGTTTTTTTTTTTTTTTTTGGAAACAACAACGTCTCAGGAAGTAAGATTAGACCACAAACTGGAAATTCATGTATTTAATATGATTTCTAGTTCCCATGAGTGAAAAAAATTGTACACCCCCCCCGGGGTCTGCGGATTATTGTTCTTCATAATACCCGTTGTCATTAGAAGGGATCAGATTGTTGTGGGAACAAGAATATTCACAGAGGTGTGCATACAAACAAGATGAAACTCATCAGTGTACTTATCCGTTTGTGTCATGATATTATTAGATATTCAACACTATCCTCTCTTTATATAATTAATATGTATTATGTACTATGACATCAGAGAAAGGAATGTAAAAAACCCGGAGAAACTTAGGGACGCAGAATCCGGGGAAGTGGAGTACGCTCAGAGGGAGACACACACACACACACACACACACACACAAACACACACACACAAATATCGATGGGAATCGCATGAGATATACTCTTATTTAAATAGTAATTACATAGATAAAGAGGGATATATGTGTCTTGTTAGTGTTCTTGAGTAAAGAGAATAAAAAAGAACACAAATACGTATGGGAGAGATGGGAGAGACCACGAAGATTCTAGAACTACTGAAGCAACCCACTCTGAGCTGTTCTCGATTCATTAAGAGACTGAATGCTGATTCTAAAATCACTTCTATTGCTAGTGCTATTAGCCTGATTGAGAGTCACGATGACGACTCAATCAAGAGTGCTTTTCATACCCCTAGACATGTTTCCAAGGGGTCACACTTTGCTTATTGCGTTCCAACCAATAGAGGAGAATACAGACCTTTGCTGACTAGTGATAAGGCATTACAAGACTTAGGTCTCTCTGCCGATGATGCTGAAATGACTAAGATTATGGATGGTGAAAATGTCTATTATGATGCTGACAGGGATATTTTCCCATATAGTGTTAATTATGCGGGATTTCAGTTTGGTCAGTTTGCTGGCCAATTGGGTGACGGCAGAGTAGTTAACTTGTTCGATCTGAAGGACAATACTGGCAACTGGCAGACGTTGCAGATTAAAGGTAGCGGGTTGACCCCATTTTCCAGATTTGCAGATGGTAAAGCCGTGGTGCGGTCAAGTATCAGGGAGTTCATTATCAGTGAAGCATTGCATGCCATTGGTATCCCATCTACCAGAGCCTTGCAGCTGACACTTCTTCCGACTACTAAGGCTATGAGGGGTGCTGCTATGGAACCATGTGCCAACTATTGTAGATTCTCACCTACCTGGATCAGACTAGGTCATTTTGATACCTATAGGTGGAAATTTGACCTTGATAGTATGGTGAAATTATCAGACTATGTTATTGAAGAAGTGTTCAAAAACAAATTGGTAGACACTGATCTGAATCTGTTCAGTAAAGACTATTTTCCTGAGGAAGATGATGGTGCCAGCAAAAACAACAACAACACCACTGCAATGAACACTACTGATAGCACAAAGTATGACGGTATGTTTAGAAAAGTAGTGACTTTGAATGCAGAGTGTGTGGCCTACTGGCAGGCATATGGGTTCTTGAACGGTGTGCTAAACACAGATAACACATCCATCATGGGTTTGTCCATGGACTACGGTCCCTTCAGTTTTATGGACAGGTTTGATCCCACGTATACCCCAAACCACGATGATTCAATGAGGAGATACAGTTTTGGGAATCAACCGGGGGTAATCTGGTGGAACTTACTCCAATTCGGACAAGCCATATCGGTGCTGCTTGGGGCTGGGAAACACAACCTGAAGACAATACTTGCGGCAAAGAATATCAGTGACATTGACCAAGGCACACAGAAACAGTTGCTAGATAGGGTCAACTCCATGATTGGACTATGTGCAAATGAGTACAAGTACACGTTTACCAGAAAATACTGCGACCTTATGGCCCACAGGCTGGGTTTAGAGTTGGAAATACCTCCTCTGCAACGCGATATGACAGAGGAGACAATGGAGTCATCTGCTGTTATTATCAGAGAGTTCTTGTCTTCTGTGGTCGAACCCCTCTTGGAGTTACTCCGCCACACCAAAGTCGACTACAACGGCTTCTTTTCAAATTTACAAGAATACAACGGCAATGTTTATCAAGACGGCGAATTTTCATTCAATGGTTTGAACCCCGAGTATGTGTCTCTTTTCTTTAACCAAGAAGACTACGCCATCCTGGATGACTACTTCAAGAACAACAACAACAACAACAACAAGAAACACGCCTCGTCCAGCGACACTAAAGCAAATCTCGAGTACTTACAACGCCTTGTAAACTGGACAGAACAATATACAAAGTACTGTAATTCCTCAAGGAGAGAGGGAGTAACCAAAGTAAACCCGCAGTTCCTCCCACGCAGCTGGATCTTCGAAGAAGTAATCGACGATCTAACAATGCAACTCAGAGACAAAAACACGCTAGATCTCTCAGCACTACAAAAACTGTTCAAGATGAGCACGAACCCTTACAGCCCGGAACTTTGGGACAATAAACTACGCCCCGATCTACAAGAAAGATGGCAAAAATCACCAGAAGAATCAAAACTAATGAAACAAGCCTCCTGTTCAAGCTGAAAAAAGCACTAGTGTTTCTTCGTGATCATAGAAGGGAAGATCAAAACACAACCCCTCCTTCCTCCTTCGAGAAAAAAGAAATATATCACTACAGCTGTTTGTCTGTATATTTGTACTCTTTGGGCATGAACATTTCGTGTTTCTCTACTCACTCGCTCGTTCAAGAAAAAAAAAACAATTCGCGTTTTTTGAAAGAAACTTTTTATTTTTTATTTTTTCCTTTAACACAATGGGCAGCACTACGGGTATTTCACTGTGCGTACACACACAACGACACAACACTATGACGTTTTTTTTTGTTTTTTTAATTTTCCACCAACAAAGCCCACACAGAGACACACACAGACACAGACACACTGGAAAAAAATTTTGACAGTGAAAAAAAAAAAAAAATAAAATTTTTATTTCAATGGGATCAATGCAATAAGAATCAAATAAATTGTAATAATTTTTAAAAGAAAATTTTTTAAATTGTAGAAATTATATTGATTAATAACTAAAAAAAGGAGTTTGTATTTTGAAATAATAGGGACGTGTTTTATTTTTTTTTTTTTTTGCTTTCCTTTTAGGTTTCTTTGACCGTGTTTTCTTTGTTCTTTTCAACAAATATTGAAAAAAAAACAAAAAAACAAATACAACAAAATAAAACAAGGCTTTTTTTTTTTACTATCTATATTGATTTATATATCAATACTATACCACTAAAAAAAAAACAACAAAAAAAGCTATTTTATTTTCTTTGAAAGGTGGAAATAACCAAAAATAAAAAAAAAAATACCTAACCTTTTACATTCGCTTTAACCATCTATTTTTATTATCTTTTGGAGGGAGGAAATCAAAATACTCAAATTATTGTATTGTATTAAATTTAAGGTGAGACGAAGAAAAAATATAATATAATACATTTATATAATGAGATATTTTCAAGCACTATGGTGTGCTATATTCCTACTGTTGGTAGGTCCTGTCCAGGCTAAGAGGAAACTTACAGCATCAGCTTTGGTGACATGTATGGAAAATTCTCAATTATCTGCCAGAAGTTTTGATGTTGTGTTTGATCCAGATGATAGATCCCTGCATTACACTCTAGATATGACCACTCAGATTGATGGTTACATTTTCGCCTATGTTGACGTCTACGCCTACGGTTTCAAGATCATTACCAAGTCCTTTGATGTTTGTCAGATGAACTGGAAACAATTTTGCCCTGTTCACCCAGGTAACATTCAAATCGACTCCATTCAATACATCTCCGAGGAGTATGTTAACCAGATCCCAGGTATCGCTTACCAAGTCCCAGATATTGATGCGTTTGTTAAGCTGAACGTTTACAACAACATCTCTGAAAACTTGGCTTGTATCCAAGTCTTCTTCAGTAACGGTAAGACTGTCTCCCAGACCGGTGTCAAGTGGACCACAGCAGTGATTGCTGGTATCGGTTTGCTGATGTCCGCAACTTTGTCCACTTTCGGTAACTCTGTCGCAGCATCTCACATCTCCGCCAACACTATGTCTCTGTTCCTGTACTTCCAATCTGTCGCTGTGGTGGCAATGCAGCACGTTCACAGCGTTCCGCCAGTTGCAGCTGCGTGGTCTGAAAACATGGCATGGTCTATGGGTCTTATCCGTGTCTCGTTCATGCAAAAGATTTTCCGTTGGTATGTTGAGTCTACTGGTGGTACACCTACTTTGTATTTGACCGCCACTACCATGTCTGTTCTAACACAAAGATCCGTGGACTACTTGAAAAGTTTCTCCTTGGTGAAACGTGCAGAGAACGTTCTGTATGGTAACCAAAACACTCTGATCTTCAGAGGTATCAAGAGAATGGGATACAGAATGCACATCGAAAACACGTCTATTGTCTGCACAGGTTTCACCTTCTTCGTGCTCTGTGGTTATGTTCTAGCTGGCTTCATTCTTGTATGTAAGTACACCTTGGAATTGTCCATCAAAAACGGTTGGATCAAACAAGACAGATTTGCAACTTTCAGAATTAACTGGAGAACTTTGTTGAAGGGTGCCATGCTGAGATACATATACATTGGTTTCACTCAATTGACCATCTTGAGTTTCTGGGAATTTACTGAGAGAGATTCTGGTGCTGTTATTACCATTGCTTGTTTCTTCTTGATCCTAGCTATTGGTTTGATGGTTTGGTGTTCATACAGAACTGTTTTCTTTGCGCGTAAATCTGTCCAACAATACAGTAACCCAGCCGCTTTGCTTTACGGTGACGACTATGTGTTGGATAAGTATGGTTTCTTCTACACTATGTTCAGTGCCAAATATTACTGGTGGAACAATGTTCTTCTGTCCTATGTGTTCTTTAAGTCCCTTTTCATTGGTTTTGCTCAAGGATCTGGTAAGACACAAGCACTAACTATCTTCATTCTAGATTTGTTCTACTACATTGCCATCATCAGATATAAGCCATACTTGGATCGTCCAACAAACATCATGAACATCTTCATCTGTACTGTTACTGTGGTCAACTCTTTCTTATTTTTGTTCTTTTCCGATTTGTTCAACCAGAAATACACTGTTTCCGCCATCATGGGTTGGGTTTTCTTTATCATGAACGCTGCTTTCTCCTTCATCTTGCTGATGATGATCATTGCATTTATTTTCATGATTCTACTAACCAAGAACCCAGACGCCAGATTCAGACGTGCTAACGATGACAGAGCTGCATTCCAAAAGAAGATCGCTATCTACCACGATGATGTCATGGACAGAAGCGAGGAGAAGCTTAAGAACTCTCCAACTGCTGATCTATGGGCCTTGGGTAACATGGCCGGAGACCACGAGGCTAACTGGGAATCTCATACCTACAACAATGCGAAGAACAGACTATCCAACATTTTCTTGGGTCCAGGTGAAAGTGGTTCCGACTCTGAAGAAGAAGGTAACCGTACATTCACCCAACGTGTTATCCGTAAGCTATCTATGAAACGTGGTAAGAGCAAGAGAAGTAACAAGGACCGTGTCATGGAGGAGAGATCCAGCGATGGTAACTCCACCAACGACTCCGCTGCCAAGGTTGAACCAAAGGTAGACACAGAGGTCCTAAGTAAAGATGAAGAAGATACTACATTTGAAAACCGTCTAGTAACACCAAGGTCCTCGTTCTCTAGCGGCGGGTCCCCTATAAGGAGGTCATACATCGGTGTCCAGGACGAGTTCCACGATGTACACGCCAGAGAGAACCTCATGAGCAACCGTGACGAATCCCAACGATTCTCAGACCTAACTGACGCCACTCCACATCGTATGGACCCATTCAGAGACAACAATTCCAACACCGTGCGTTACAGCAACGGCGAAATGGGCCCACCAAGAGATATCAGTCTCGATAGCATGCCATACGCAAACCAACAAGCTACAAGATCAACAGACGTGATAGATCACAACAACTACTTATAGAAGAAAGAAAATCTCAAAAACAATAAAAACACACTGATCTTTTCTATGTAAAACAAAACACATAAGTATATATCAACCCCCCCCCTCCACAACACACCCAATTGTATATTATAATAAAAGAAATCAACAATACAACATTGTAACAGAGAGAGATATAGATGTAATAATATAATACAACTACTTGTAGACGCTGTCATCAGTTGATATAACATAGGCACGGAAGAAATGGCCTTAAAACCGGAACAATTCCAAAGCCTCCCCCCCCCCCCCCCCCCCCCGAAAAAATAAAAAAAAAAAAAAAAAAATTTATCCGATCCCCGGGAGACAAAAATCAAAATAATAAAAAAAAAAAAAAAATTAAATAAACAAAAGATTATTGATAATAAAACAATTTGATAAACTTGAAAGGGGGTTCTTGGTGGCAAACAAAGGGAAATTATTGAACTATAGCTACTAAGATAAGGTTTTATTTTTATTTTTTAATTCAAGATACTATATTTCTCTTGTTTTTTTTTTTATTTTGCTTTTTTTTATTTGACTCCCCTTCCCCAGATAATATAATCATAAGTTATATCTATCGGATTTAAGATTTTTACTCTAAGGTTACTTATTTTTTTTTTTATTGAAAACATATAAATATTAGAAGAGGCTTTCTTAATGACGCAAGAAGAGGTTAATCCTGATGATGGGAAGATACAGAAGATACTGATGGGGTCGTTATCGGAATTGGAGTTGAACTCTTCGTCGGCAACAGAGACGCCAAGGGCCGGAACCTTGTCTAACGGCAGTGATTTCTTGATGTTTAATCACGACGATAGTATATTTGAGCTGCCCTTGAAGGACAAGTATAATTTGAAGGGGTCTAACTTCTCTGAGTTGAATGACGATCTGGTGGTGACACATGTGCCGGTACTTGGCCAGACGTCAAAGAAAGTACGGTTTGAGAATGATGGAAGTGCTGTTGAGCAGCACCAAGTGGAGGTGGAAGAGGATGAGGAAGGTGGCGGGTCAACTACCTCTGTGTCGCACCATGATAACGATTCCGATCGTGACAGCCTACCAACTTCGCCACGCACTAATTCCCGAGGAGATGTGGAAAACTTGTTGGAACGGGCAAATGCATTCAACGAGTTTGTTGGAGACAATTTAGAGCGTATCAATACCATGTCCTCAGAAGTGTTGGCCCCACCGCGGATAATGAGTCAAGGGAGAATGGGAAGCGAGGCTCGTTCAGACAGCATATCGTGTTTTGCACTAAGTGACTCCGAGTACGATGCAGACTCTGTACTTGAGAGAATAAGTTCTCATACGACAAATGATCCCTTTACACATTCGAATATCTTAAGCCAACTTGGTGGCACCTACGAGAACTTAAGGAACTCTCCGGTGTACACAGGAATGAGCAACAATTTTATAGATGATCTGGCTGACAACAGTTCTAATGACACACTCGATGATTGGGAGAACTTTGAAATTCAAGTACCAGAGAACTTCAAACCCAACGGTCCCAAGCAACCAGAGGTTGAGGACAATCGGTCTGTTTTACTTTCGAAATACGAATGTAGTAGTGAACTATTTGAAATAACGGTCGAAGACGCGCTGCAAAATTACGTAGGCACTTTAGACAAGATCATGGAATACTCTAGAGACGATACCAGGGCCATGCCTGAGACTGACGGTGGCGACAAACATTACCACACTTTCGCCATGAAGAGCGCCCCATCTATAGAATACCAGAAATTTGTGCAACGTATTCAAACCAAGTGCATGTTTGGATCAATCATTTACCTGGGAGCAACTTACTTATTACAGATACTATTTTTAACAAGAGAAGAACACGGAGGACCCATCAAATTGAAGAGAAGACTTCATGAGAACGAGGTTCACAGAGTCGTGATTGGCACGATCCGAATCAGCACCAAGCTGCTCGAGGATTTCGTTCACTCACACGAGTACATATGCAAAGTGTGTGGTATATCAAAGAAACTGATGACAAAACTCGAACTTGCCCTCATATTCTGTCTAAAGGAAGACAATTTACTAGTCAACAGTGAGAAACTGATGGCAACAAAATTCATTCTTGATGACTTACGAGCAAACAACTAATGAAGTAATGAAATATCCCCCCCCCCCCCCCCCCCCCCC